>VRMD01000214.1:0-34038 GCA_009872375.1 Sminthurides bifidus
AGCGGGGACGTCGTGCTGGTCGGAAAATGGTTTATTAAATGCATTGTTCATTCTATTAGTTGTTCGATCCGGCTGAGTTTCCCGGACTGGGGAGTAAAGAAGCTGGAGTGGCACATGATCACGTACGTATTCCGTCCACATACTCCTCTTATTGCAAAACGAAAACCTGTTCGTAATCAATTGGAATTAGATACGTTCCCCATAGATACAGAAGATCCTTTTTACTGATATATTTTTCGGGCTGGGAAGCACGGAGAAAGAAATGCAGTACGTCCAAGTTATTAACCACCTCCTTGTGCAGTATATGGTATGGACATACTTATGGCTCCTTATGGGGACACGAACATTCAATTATTATCTTGCTTCGTATTCTTGGGCTGAATTTCAAGTTGGTACCACTGCAGTTATCGTCACTTTCGCGCAGTTTAATGGTACACGGTAATTCACGGGAATGTTGGTGCTGAAGTTACCTCAAGGGTTTCTGCTAGTAGTTGCTTTTCAAACTTTGGCTTCAAGTTTTGGCAATGTGCGTGTCACAGCATCCCATGTGTGGAAGATTGGATTTGAAAACCACAGGTTTGGCGGAAATGTGTGATACATGAGTGATGAAAATTGGAGCTGCTGCGAAGCAAAGCACCATGTCAAAGAGGGCCTTCCGGACACGAACATGCTGAGTGGCTGAAACATAATGGCGTACAAGTGAAAGCGTTGAGAAAGTAGCATATCACCCTTCTTCTGTGAACCAAATGAAATTCTGCTGCTCGACTTTCTAAAATACAGCATATCGTACGGAGTGTGTGAGAGAGAGAGTGATGCATTTGCTGCGAACCTTCTTCTGGGTGGCTCATATTTCTATTCTCTCTCGTAAGGGAATAGCTTTAATGTATGCTTGTTTGAGGAGAAAAACATGTTTAAAACGCTGTAGAATTGAGTTTGCTCCTCCGACAAGTCTTGGGGCGATGCCACTGCGAATTTGTTAACGCTACTGTCTCCAGCTCGTCTCTTGAGGCTTTCACGAAATTGATCCAGCATAGAATACTCCAGTGCCCCTGTGCAGGTCGCCTGAGTGCTTGAATGAAGTTACTGAAATTTATTTACTCACGCAGCAAATATTCCTCTGTTCTAGCTAAATAAGCTATCGGGATTTAATCTTGTAGCATAAGCGTTATTTTATCTGCTTATAGTGGACGTATTCCATCCAGCGAGCGAGTTCCCTCAGCCTCAAATACCCTCATTCCACGGAGCTGAAAGCGAATTACCGACGCATTACTTACACACAACGGAGTGCAATCTAATTCAAATACGACGCTGCTGCCCAAAGAGAAAGCATTTCCGCCCGTCTATAATATCTCGTCACGCTATGCTGCACTTACTGCAACTTCTTCCCTATAGCCATTTAGTTGGACAGCCCTCTCACTCTCACTCGTTGCAATTCTCACGGATGAGGACCAGATTGGAACCTTCAATTTCGACCACATTGACCACCAACGCCCAACCTGAGCGTAAACATTTGTGATATGGTGAGTTGCAAAGACATGAACGATTTCCACTTAGCGATGCTGAAGAACGAGTTATCTATCCTATTTTCCATTCCTTCTATCTCTTTCGCCACTGGACTACGTTGCCTATTTTGATTGCGTATTCGTTTTACAGTTCCGTTCTAGGGAAAGGGAGGAATAAGCTCAGCAACTCTCCTTCCAGCTCTAACATGAATAATTTTCCTTTCAACTCTGCCCACTTGTCATCATCAATAACACAACTTTTGGCCTCTGGTACTTATTCTTTTCACAAGTTGCACGCAAACATGCTAATGCCTAGTATACAGCAGTTCTTATGGTATACTAGATATAAAACAGGATGCGCAATCAAAGAGCTCTCCTTTTACGACATGATTTTTTAAAAGATTTAATACCGCCATAAGTATGTACGACCCTTGGCTTCACGACCAGTTATGACAGCTACTACAGTATAATGGTTGTTGACGCACCACTTTAATTTTAATGATTGAAACAGCAATCAATCTACCATGCTAATGATAGCAGACGGCGTGTCGTGGGACTACCTACCGAGTGCCTTTTTGATTATTTTATCCCTAGAACAAAGGATTAACGGAAGACTGACTGATTACATTCAACTTTTGCAAATGGAGATTACTCCATGTTTACAGTCGGGCACTCACTGAATCTTCTCTTCTTCATTCAAGCACCACTATTTTCATTCTGATGTCGATCCAAAAAAAAACAGTTTTGCAAGCTCCACCAATACGTGCGAAGTTCATTCGCTGTGGGATCCTCCAGAACTGATTTCTTTGTAGGAGGAAAGACTATTCAAAAGTTAATTTCTGGCATTTCACTCCTCTTTGTACAGCATGAGCGACTAAATTTTAATGACGTTCATGGATGCCACATACAACCCCTTTTAGTTTTAGCCACTGCTCATCAGACGGGTTTGGATGTACGTTCAAGCCTTGACTTCGACAATCATTATGGAAGTCGGTAGGAAAACTCTGCGAAGCATCTAAGACGCCTTTGAGATACGCACGGAATGAGGATCTATCTCTCGAACATGCTTCTGGCCAAACCCATAAAGTCTTGCAAATCCTCTCGGCCTGCTTTGTAGTTTCCTAATGGCAACTGATAGTTTTCTCCTCCACTCTGTTCTACCGATGCAGTTATACAACGCGAAGAACGGAGCATGGCAGCGGATGTCTACCCAGCTACCCATTACTGGATCCAACTGCGGAATACATCAAACGTTGTTTTATGGTTATACCATCACCGGTTTTGCCGTTAGTTATAAAATGGTTTAACGACTCGCACACAGCTTTGTTGCCCATCGACTGGATCTCGAGCGCTGTTTGCTCAAGAAAAAATTACTCTTTCTATAATCGGCTTTTTCTCACATCCCTCAGGTGGGCCTACAGTCTTTCCCGGAAGATGCTTCAACTTCTTCACTTGCCTCTTGATCTTTGAATGTTAGGGGAACGGAAGAGAGTGAAGAGTAAAGATTTTTTCAAGCTTCTCAACCCGTAAATCTAGTCCGATGCGGGGCAAAATTCCCAGCGATGGTAATTTCCATCCAACTTTGGGGCAAAGGTTTAACAGGCGGTAGTTTCACCATTAAGTAAAGCAGACAAACCTCAAGTTGATAACGAGCTCGATCAACTTTTTCCAAACTCATTGAGTTGCAGGCCTGGAAATGATTGTATCCATGATATGCGGCTCACTAAAGGCAAAAACAGTGCGCTAATTGCAAAAAACCAGCTAACGAACTCCTCAACTCCTACTGCCATGATTATCCAATTGGAAAGTTTTCGCGACTTTTCACTTTCGCCCAAAAGAGGAAAAAGTTTAGAGCTCGTTCCCTTCAGCTCATGAATCATTCAAATAAACTCAATGCACCATTGTATTTACAAGCCTGCTCCAAGGCACCACTGACTGGACGAGCACTAACGGAGTATACGTGGCCTCTCAGGTTTCCCGAGTTTGGGACAGTGTACAAGGTTAGGTTTCGTATTGAGAGACACATGATTACATTACTGCAGTCATTCCGACTGTAATACAAGCATTACGACAGGGAAAACACCATGAAGAGGAAATTTGATCTAATCTCGTGTGAGTGGAAAGCCTGTCCTTAATCTTTGAAACTACAAAGTTATGCTTTCCAGATTTTTCCAGCAGAGGAAACGAACATTACAGCCATGAGATTTGCCCCTGTTTTGCGCTTGGTTTCTCTGCAGAATCTGTGGTTCGCCATGTCATGATGGAAGGACGCTGCTGGAGTCTGGAGAAACCTGGATTTTGGAAACCATAGTCTGGAACTCGGGTATCAGTGGATCGATAAATCCTAGAATATAATCTTTTCTAAACGTAAACTGAGACAGTCCAAACTTCCGCGAGGAGAAGCCGCCTGTTGCCCTGCAGAACAGCCAGCTTTCCCACCAGTTGCAGTCTCCCTCGTGCACTGCTCCAGCTCCAACATTCCAAGTCTCTTTCTCCCTATCTGATATTTTTATTAGCTCTCTTAATTTTTAACATCCTCTTCCCTACTCATTAAACTCTGTTCAAAAACTTAAGCTCCTTCACTTCCCATCAAAGGATTTATGCATTCAGTTCAAGGGCTCAAAACATTACACTGTCACAGCTAGCACGTATTCAACAAGGACAAGACGGCTATGCACGATGAGCTCAAGGAGTTGCTGTGAATTTCTCCAATAGTTGTTCCAATTCCTAGTTGAGCAAGCGAGAGGGAAATCTACATTAGCGTATTTTCCACCACTGTGGTAGTGCTACCTTCAGACATGATGCGATACGTAGACTGAATCCGCTATCCGCAGCCTTAAGTCTAGAGCCGTGTTTGTAAGAGTTGTACCCCCTGCAGGCTGAAAATGAAGTTGATACTGTGTACGTTTATATCCGTGCCAGATTACAGTACGTTGAAGTAGCAGATTTTTTCATTCAGTGCTTCGGGCATGCTGAAAGCATCACGGTGTAGGAAAGCAGGAACGGAAGGAACACAATTCATGAAGCATTCTTCTTCGGCAAATTTTAAAAGTAGTCTTTTTCTAAATTGCTCTAACATGTGGGATTTTTATGACTCGACGCTTCGGTCACATAATGCCTACTTTTCGCTTTTACGCTACTATACTTTAGTCGAGGAGCATGATGCGAGATAGAAAATTTAGCATGAGAAAAATGACCTTGTGTTACGAAAGATGTTCTGTTATTCAATCTTCCCTAAAGTATTAGCCAGTTTGTGGACACTGGAAGGTTGAACCATCCACATAGTTTTCGAACAGGAAGATGCCGAAACCCGACGGTATTAAAGTTCTGGGACTGACGTTTCATTGACACTTTCAGCGACTTTATAACATGAGGTTCGAAGGTCAAGTCACGGATACTTAACTTTCGCTAAACGCAGAGGTTCCATCAAGTCCAGCATCTAAATGGTCAGAAGATTGCGCTGCGCCCAAGTGCTAGATTAAATAAGCCCTCGGCGCACATCAAAAGTAGGCTGAGAGCGCTATCAGATGTTCGAAGGTCAATTCACGGATACTTAACTTTCGCTAAACGCAGAGGTTCCATCAAGTCCAGCATCTAAATGGTCAGAAGATTGCGCTGCGCCCAAGTGCTAGATTAAATAAGCCCTAGGCGCACATCAAAAGTAGGCTGAGAGCGCTATCGCTACTACGAGAACTTTTTCCGCTGAAAAACGTCAGCCGACAAAGCAAACATGGAGACTTGGAGTAGCGTAAATTACTTTTTTTCATGCAAAAGAAAAATCCTAATTGAATTTCTTTCGTCTATCATGAAATCCCGGCAAAAATAAATTGCGGAATCAGCTTTCTATTTACGAAATTGACATAGACATGGTGGGTCAGGCACTACAGACAGGATGGAAAATTCCAACTTGTCAGACCAAGATCAGTTTTTACTCCACTCGAGCCATATTTTCAGCAGCAATGGCAACTTTGTGTACCGACTAATACTACCATGCAGAGAAAAGCCGGAATTCTCTACTGCAACAGAAATCAATCCTGGCCTTGCACTTATTCCACTTTCTGAAACTTTCACCGCGTTCAAAAGATAAGCTTCCGCCACCACGGTATTGGAAAAGGCAATCTGTGCAGTGCACCAACTTTGATTCCGTGTTGCATATGAGGAATTTCGCTCTGATGGGCAAATTCAAGTCTTTAGAGCCTTACGAGAAGCAATCTCCGCCCAACTTTCACTTGTTCTTCAACTCCCTGTCATGTACTCCGTCACGATAAGTCTCTCAAGGTACGAAAAAGAACCCTGCCTCTCAGTCAGGACAGGGCAAACAGACAGCCACCTCGCCGGCAGGGTTCCGGACCACCTGACTTTGCTAGTAAATTGGTACTATGCTGCTGCAGTGCGACGGAAGTTCCGTGACTGCGTCATATCTTTTCTATCAGATGAAGCTCGTAAAAGTCTCTTTGATGGTATTACGAGGACAAGCTTTGAAAATTTTCATTTCTTGCTCATGATTGAATCAATGTTGACACTAGAGACTCTCTTAACTTGTCTGAAGTGGCAGATTTACGAGATCAAGTTCCAAGACCAGTAAATGAACTTTTGGTGACTTATCCTGTCGTAATTTCGGTTTAGAATCAAGAAAAAGCATCAACTTTATTACGTTAAGGTACGAATAATTTTCTTACGTGTAACCCCAGGATCGAGTATCTCCAAGTGCGCACATGAGGCCAGCTGATGTAGCAAAGGAGGAGGAACACCTGTTAGAGCGGCTAAATGGCGTAGATGGCTCACGATCACTCCGATGTCTTGCATGGTACGGTCCATGGGCCTGTTACAGAAATCACGGGACTTGAGTTTACCATACGGGAGTGCATGCAACGCAACCGTAAATACGCAGCTTAGAATTTAATGACACTATCTGTTTAACATGGAATGACAAAGCGAATGGAGATTCCAAGTTGCAAACCTTACAACAATTGCTGAAAATCTGGTTGCCACATTGAAATTAATCGATGAATTGATCGCGACAGTGTAGATCATGATTTACTTGTTAATGCAGCTCGTTTTGGATGCTAAGAATGGCAATTTTTACTCTTTTAGTTGCGGTTCTTTATCAATATCTGTCTGATCCAGTTGATGAGCTCTGTCAGCTACACAAGAGTCAATCTGCTCTCAGGATACGTTGATAGCAAGTAATTTTGGTTCAGCTGATTCAGTATCTGACCTGGGAAAAGAGAGGATGGAGAGAGAAAGATGGAGAGAACGGACCGGAGTAACTGGCTGGCGTCTGCTTCCCTCCCTGCTGCACGCGTCTCTTACAAGTCAGCACGAGCTACCTGTGGATATTTCGAAATTGCCTTTCTCGAAAACGAGTCTCGCCATGGAACAAATTCACGAGGAGGGAAAGTCGGGAATCGATGAATGATAACGCCATGTCAGGCAAGGACTAAGACGGATTGCAGTCTAAATAAGATGCGAGCGCTGTATTGTTCCTCTGAGGCCGTGCATTAAATATATAGTGACTTGAAAGACCCGAACCCTTTGAAGATTATTAGGAGAAAGTGGTGAAAGTTTTACGTAAAGTAGTGCAGGAAATCCATTATTTACTCCTGCACCATGTCGAGAAGTTGTGTGGCGTGTCTACTTTTTAAAGCCATTCGGTACAAAGATGCTTTGCATCGGAAACTCAAAGTCCCTTGTTTGTAGTCTATTGATCCAGTGAATATGAAAGATCCGTGGAACCTTTTTTTCGTCAACTAAAAAACATTTTGAAAAATGTACCACATTCTTACCTTCGATCTATGCTTGCCATCCACACTTCATGTGATGACATTGCTCGAGCAGTGAATAATTAAATGTTGGAAACGCGAAATTTTCTAACTGTAACGCAGCTGCGCAGAAATAAACTTTCTCGTCAGCTACCCATATGAACAGGCGAGAGCTAACTGTAGAACACTTTCGTTTTCGTATCAGCGCATAAATTCCCTCCTCCGGAGGCAAAACCGCTCATGAAATCAATTAGAAGGTGGGAAAATTGCCAGTAATGTCACAGCTTAAAGGTAGTCAAAGTGGTCATTAATTTTGTAAACTGCTCACTCCCTACCAGTCGTCCGCCATGCGGTCATTAGGACTGTCACATCAATAACGTGCTACCTTTTCCGTGCTTGACTTCTGCGTGCGTGAATTCTGAGCCTTTCGTCCACACAGCTCCCGATTAAGTCGTAGCGAGAAAGTCGTAGTTTAGAAAGAACGATGACACTTTTGCATTTTCTCAAGCATTTTTATGAGTGCTCGGACCAGTGCACCAGACTTTTTCACAAACTGCTCAGATTCCCGCACTTGTGCGAACGGCAAGAAAATTCGCACTGGAATTCCTTATGCTCTGAGCTTTCAACGACGTCGCATGAATGCTCTATTAGAAATGACCATTGTGCATGTCACTTCAGTATTTCGATTGACGTCCAGTAAAACTTGAAACACTGGCACTTCACTAGATTACGGCTAGATTGCCCAGGGTGCTGATTTCACTGATGGTGAAAACATTAGTTCTCACTGTGGTACCTTTCATTGGTTCCGAAGGGAAGAGTTGATTTGTCTGAGTCTCTTGTCCGTAAGCCTGAGATGGCAATTTCTCCAAACTGGGAAGCTTCCTTGGAGGTATTTCCACAGAATTAAACCTCTTCTTCAGATGGATGTATAAACAGAAATAAAGAGTTAAAAGTACACAGTGAGAGGGAAAGCCATAACGCGATAGCCACTAACCAACAGGAAGTAAAAGTAGAGGTTGTTGCATGCTTCGCTAGAAATTGGATTCTGAGAGAGAACCGGAGTTTGTAAGCGTCTCCAACACATGTTTCTTGCCTCCTCCACGGCCTGCGTATGTGCAAATGGAAGAGGAGGATGGAAAATGCGAACCGCCAGCAACAGTTCGTTCTCCACTCTAAAAGTTTCTCCGTTTGGGATTCCAGACACCGTTGATCTCCTTCGAGAGTCTTACATCATAAGGTGACTCGTCAATGCACGAGAGTAGTAACTGTAAGCCTTCATTATCCCTTCGTATCATTAGATGTTTGCTAGAGACCATCCTCTGGCCTATCCAATGTGCCCCTGACCAAGACCTAGGGGTCAACCGTCCCGGGTCCCACCTGCCGGGTTTGTGGACAATCACCATTTCCCCGAATATCCATGATTCTTCGAGCCTCGCTCCCGAATTTGTTAAAATCGGATAAAAATTGCTGTGGAAGTATTGTGAACATGCTCTAATTACCTATCGAATGTGTCCCTGATCAAGGCCTTGAGGTAAGCCGTGGCGGGTCTTGCCTTTTGATCACGTTAGACACGCTAATGCCCCGAATTTCGCCATGCTCCAATAAAGAATTCCCTTCATTTGCAAGCGAACAAAATCTTTAGAAACAAGATTTAATATCGTACGTGTTGGCAACACATTACACGTTGGTCTTTCATTCAAATGTCGGGCAAGGCAATCTTCCCTTTTTGATTGAGAGTATATACTGGTAAAGTAGTCGCACAGGTAGAAACATCAATTATAGGTCTTCGTTGGTATTAGCCGAGAAGTACTACAACTTGTCTCTCGTCCTTATCTTTAACAATTGACTCACGTAAGTATTTTATGTCTATGCGTATTACTCGAATTAAGATTCGTTCCAAGAGTTTATTTCGTCATTTAATAAACATAGCGCATCATAAAGGAGAATTCTATTCGAATAATCGAGTTGCATTAGTTACAGCTAATGACACATGACTGGCTTATGAGAAGATCGAGTAAGACTATTGAAGCTTATACATTGCAAAAACAGTTCAGTTGTCCTTGTAGCATAATTGAGCAAATTCAACACAAAAAGGTTTTTCCGTACAGGTGTATTGCATACAAAACGAATGAGCTCATTTGTTGCCTTTCGTTCACATGATGTATTTTTTGGTTCTTATTTAATATCCTGTCATAGATTAATGCGTCAACAATCGTTTCCAAATGTCAAATGCTGTGGCTAATAGTAATAAGTACCATTAACATTTACTCCCCTCTTACCAAGCAGGATTAAACAACAAAATTCAGCTCTTTTATCGAGATGTTATTTCTCCTTTACATCTGCTGACAGTACTGCAAGATATGCGCCATTTATACCTCCATGTACAAACACGTACAATTCAAGTCACAGGAAATTCAATGGTAATAGTTAGCTTTCAGTGAAAGTGGCGTATGTTTCGGTTAATTTGGGTTCCGTTCCAATCGGATAGTCCAGGTTCCAACACTTGCATTTATATCAATAATTCATTAGAATTGGTTTTCATTTTCCGTTTGCACTCACTAGGAACAAGGTATACAATCTGCATGGCGGTCGAAATACGGAAGTTGTAGTTTAATTGCAAAAGTAGAAAACAAAATGCAGCAATGCTTATGCATTCCATAAGTTCTTATAAAATATCCGTTTCATACAACTGATTCTTTTGCATTATCGCCCCCAAGTTTCCAACTGATCCGGAGGGAGCAAAGCTTAATTTCTGCCTTAAATTAGACTCAGATCCTGTTTTCTTAAGATTGCTGGTAGAATCTGAATCAGCTGTACAGTAACTGGGACCAGAGGAGGTATTATGGTAGATTTGACCTTGGTTTCCATGGTGATGCGGATGGTGATGATGAGACTGAATGGACTGAAGCCTGGAAAACTGCTCTTGCAATTGTCGCTGTTTCCGGAGAAGTTCAAGGTGTCGCTGGTTAAGCGCGACATCTTGGGAGTTGACACTCTCAGAACTTTCTGACACGGACGAGCTGGTGTTAGAATCCTGTTGCATGATAGGAGGAGAATTTTGAAATTTAGAAGAGCTTCTAGGAGGGGGAGGCGGAGGGATTTTAGTAGGTTTAGGTGGAACGGGTGGGTAGCTTGACGAGCCCGAACTATTAAGCTGCTGACCTGTATGAGGTGCAGTTGAAGAGACGGGTGCCACAGTGGAATTCGGAGCATTTGAGTTAGTAGCGGTAGCGACAGGGAGGGGGTGTGGAGGATGTACAGGGGAACCCCCTCCAGACTCTGTCGATGGGTAAGAGGGAAGGCGGCGCGGTGGCGACGGCGGGTGTAACCTATGAACCGTGTTTGTCTGAACGTTAGGTGTTACATTGTTTGTTACTGTGTTGTTGGTGGAATTGCTGCCGACGCCACCGCCAGAGGGAACTGACAACTTTAGCTCGTCTAACAGCTCATCCAGAGTTTCATTCGGCCTGTCTCCGTATCCGTTGCCAGCACCAGGGGGGGAACCGAAAGGGGGCGTGGTCGTGCCGTAGGCTCCGTGACCCCCGTAGCTATTGTGACTGTTTGGCACTCCGTAGGCGGGTCCGGGTCCTGAGAATGACTTCTGCAAAAACCAATCCCGTCCAGTCCAAGTCAAATGTACAAACATTTAATGTAGCATGCAATTTAATCACAAGCTGTTCCGTTCCACAAGGATTATTTACATCGGTAGGGCAGGAAGTATGAATATCATCGAAACAGGCTCTTTTTGTAGTGTTTTTACGAGGGTGAAAGGGTCAAGAGATGATTTTAAAAGTCCAACTTCCGCAATTACCACGAAAGTTTCGGACAGAGGAAAGGGTCCTTCTGAGAGGAAGGAGTTTTTAGTTGAAGTGAACAGTACAGGAATCATGGACCTGGGGAAGAAGGCAAGGGTTTGCTTGAACTTTTGAGAAGTGGCCATGTGTAGAGCTCTTTGTTAAAACATGACAGAGAGAAGTTGGCAAGACAAGGAGTTTGAAACTTGGTGAACCGACTATGTTTGAACTCAAGGACGGTTTCATTCCAACGAACAACATGGAACCAGTACGTAACGAATGTACGCTTTTTTCAAAGCTGCTAGATACAAGAAGCTGAGACATCCACCTGCATGTCCAAAACACCACATTACCACAACCATGCAAGCTTAAAAGTTTTAAACGCCGGTGCGCAAGTCAACGTGAGTTATTATGGCCAACGACAATTGCTGTGCCAGCAATATGAATGCAGTTCATGCAAGAGATCATGCGGTGCCGAAAGCAATTCAAGTATAGCTTATAAGCAAAATGTGAGTTGTGACATTAGTAATTGAATAAAAGAAAGGATTGAATTGTGCGAAGACGATGAATGAACATGTGCTGTAAAGATAATTTATGTACAACTGAAATCTATAAACCAAAATATTAAAGAAAGGAAACAGACGGACGATTCAATCAGATAGTGTTCATCCATTTTCTCATTTCATAATAGTATCATGATAGTATATATATTACATATTATAGGGAACAGTTGGGGAAAGAGTGAAAAAATTAATTTTACTCGTTAATTACTTCTCTGAAGTGTGAGCTCCACTTCCAACCTTGCTTCATGAACTACAAGAACCCCAAAATATAAGAAAAAATTAAATAAATCCATCATTCATATCGGCCGCATTGCGATTCACCAATGACACTCACCTCACCAAATTATAAAAAAAGTGTGCGAAACTAAATTGCTTTAATTTGCTCGCGACACTAGTATAGAATAGATCAATTTGAATTACTGAAGAAATCAAATCGTGTATTTCAGCTAACTTTACTATAGTCGATGTGCCAAACACGGCGCGCAGGAAATTTCGATCGCGCAGCGCCTGCTGGCATAAGCTGATTGAAATTGGCATGGAGAATAAATTTGACAAGGCTTTCGAATCAAACGGACTAAAGATACGTAAGAGTCTTTGAACTTATAAGCTGAAAATCACGTCTGTGGGAAAATATGTATTCAATTTTCGTTTGCGAAATTCCAAATATTCAAGAAAAAGCTACCGCTTGAAGCGTACTACAGCACCGATCCCCCATATGCTGTGATTCCTTTAAAGCTTTGAAAATAATGTTAACCAAAATTATTTAACAGCAGCCCATAATTTTACAAAATTAACCCATAGCATGAAATATATACTAACGGTGTATGCGTTCATTCGTTGAAAAGAAATCAAAGTAGTAAAAATCAGCGCCCATTAAGGTTAACTGGAAAGAAAATGCGAACTGCACTTGTCTAGTAACAACACCCAAACCAAGAAAGAATCAGTTTCTATTTACTACGCAAGAAAGTTACTCGGCATCTAAAAGAGGAACCAATCACAAAATTATCTATAAGGCCTAACAGATAACCGGGCCAGCAAATATAGTTTCGGAAGTCTCCGAAATTATTTCAGCTAAGTCATACTGGCGAAAAGAAAAATCATTACTCTACGCCAAACACCATTCGGGAAACTAAACTAATGAGTTGTTGGGAATCCGTCTTTTGTGTTCCATAGAAACATTATTCAGGGCCAAACCATTTATCTTTAAGAAATAGCTAAAAATGGTGGTCCAACTTCCAGATTACTTTTGCACCAGCAGTTGAGGCAACTGGCTCTTTGGTTTCAGAATCATAATGCGATTGCTACTTGTACTTCTGTTAGGATTTCTTACCCTGTTGCTATTTTTAGCGGCATCTACTATATCACCTCCTTGTATCTGTTGCAAATTGAACATTGGTGAGTTGGGTTCGCCGGCAAGAGGTATTCGTTGCTCTTGAACCGAAGCTAACCTGTTGCCAACAAGGAAGAGGATATTTATAATTTATGTCTTGATTGGTATTTTTTAGTTGAATTTTATTACATTTATTTTCAGTGCTTCCTCAACCTAAAGGTGTACCTCTTTAACGTGACAAGAGTCCCGGTTAATTTCTTGCATCGCCTCAGGACATTCTCCAGTCTATCAGGCTCAGATTTCAAAAAACGCTCTTCGGAAGTAATACGATCCATTTCCAAGTTCAGCGTTCGACTAACGTTTTCTTGCAAGAGGGGGAACCGAGTTTTCAAGTCTGCCACGGATTTACTGCAAAGACAAGGAAACATTAGTTTGCTTTGAAATGCGAGACTGAGTTATACTTTTTATCTTCGATTTTTCAAAGAACTGAAGCTGAAGTCAAGGAACTTTCTTCGTTCGATTACACTTCCGAACTTCTAAACACGTCTGACTGAGGTAAGGTGATATCACGGTGGGAAGTAATTATTGGCATAAGATCTCTTAAAACTTAGTGCACTGCACAAACCTTGACTTGCTGAGAATCAGGGCCATGTTCTCTACATCGGCCATATTAACTCTGGTTCGTTTGTTGATTACATGACTTCGTAAATCTTCAACGGTCTTCTCAAGTTCTCTGGAAGAGAAAAAAAACCTAATAGTTAGTAAGTATACCTTCGGATCGGCTGCAAGGGAAAACTCCATTTACTTTCAACTTCCGTTAAGAAGCTTCGTACAGTGCTCTGCACCGCGAAAGCAGCATGGCAGAGTCGAAAGAAAACTGAGAGACTTGGGAATTCCTCGAATTATTTTCATGTCAGGTCATTTGGGCAAGTTATTCGAGCTGACTTACGAAATATCCTTGTCAAGCTTATTCATCTCCATTTTGTACATTTCTTCTTCCTTTCTCAGGTGCGGCTCCTTGAGACCCAACCAGTCTTCATCCAGCGTGGCTATTACCCTAAAAAAGTTTTGCAATCAATTACACCAAGTCACTTTCTACCCTTTAATTTACGGCTGTTAATAGAGATAAAGGATGAAGACAGGACAAATTGTGCGTAACACGAGGAGAATTACTTCCAAAGTTACCTCTTCCTTGTACTTACTTGAACTTGAGAAACGTTTCGCGGATGCTATCCCGCAGCATGTGAGCTTGAGCTTGCACGTTCCTTCGCAAGTGTCGAATATCCACTTTCAGCTCCTTCGCCTTCTTCTGCAAACTCCTCAGCTGATTAAATAACTCTGGGCTTAACTCTGTGAAGGAAGAATTTTTGTACCAATTAATTTTAATGTACCGATTTCGCTCTTGTCGGAGAAAGCTCCAAAGGGCAGGAAATGGACCGAAGCCTACGGTTCATTCCTACATTATTGAATTGCAAAGAGCATGAAAATCCAATTTCTCAATGCGATTGAAAAAGCATCGACTTTTTTGTACATCGAGAATAAGATAATTTAATCAAATTAATTGTCGTTTCCCTCTTTCCTCACCTGTTCGCAAAATCACAGCACCGGGAGGAGGAACTGGAACAACGGAAAGAGCCGGCTTTTTGGCGATCTGATTCGGACTAGTTGTTGTTACTGGTACTCCTGTTGCAACCACATTTGGCACTGGAGGCCCAGGAGGATTTTGAGGAGCTATGCTCAGTCCGCGATCTGCTGACATTTAATAGGAATGAATAAATTAGAGAAACACACCAAAAGCCAGATCATCTACACCACCAAAGGTCATGAATTATGCTACTGAGCAATTGGGCTCAATGAGATCCTCGTGAGCGAAACAAGTGCTTAAGCATTGTCGGAGTAGCTTTCCCCCTTTGTAATTAAAACGTGATTGAAATCGCCATAGTTTCCATACAGAAAGTCTTTGGACAGAATCAAAACACGCCTAGCAAGACCACAGCTACAACATATGGTGATAACGATGTAGAAATAGGAAACCACCTTGTTGATTCATCCGGGGCAACGTCGATGACTTTATTGCCGGCTTGGACGGCAACCTCATCTCCGCTGCGATAGATGCAAGAAAAGGGTTTGCTTTCATTATTTTCAGAATTGGAAAAAAGTGTTTTCTTTCAAAGTATATTTCAACAACACAGGATATTGAAATTATAAGAAAAGAATACATCAGGACAAGGATGCTTTGAACGTGGACTACTACGGGTAGAATGGGGGGGGGGGGTGATGCCGTGGAGGCATACAAGAAAAAAATGAAACTCAATTTTGGTAAGTGAGCAGTACGGTGTCAAAAACATGGGCAAGTCAAAGTAAGTGAGAAGAAGGGATGAAATTACTGTAAAACTTGTTTTACGATTCCAAAAATAATACATCTACAGGTTAGGAGTAGGCTGCCGCAAAACCATGCCGACTATTCAAAATAAAAAAGTTGCGCATTCATTCTGACTGCGCCTAAAACAAAATTCAGTTTTTCGAACAAAATAAGCAATGCTACGTCCAGTATTTGTGCATCGATTAGATTTTGTAAAGATGACTGAAAGTAGGGAGGCAGGTCCTTACACATGATGTTGCGTCCATGTAAATTGGTCGGTTGTAATTCCTGAGGATCATCACTGAAGGATACGGATTTCTCTGTGAACAAGATCAAAACTATGATAATTCAATTCAACCATACAAAATAACCGCAGATGAGTTCAATGTTTTTGTGATATCCCCTCGGATAATCAACATATGCAAGTTCCGTTTGAGGATACATCAAAGCATGAAGGTTCAACAGTAGGTCATCCGTCTTGAGCGCAATGACCGAAGGATTTCCTCATGATCCATATGATACTCTCTACTGCATGTAATATTCCGTCGACTTAAAATGTACCTTTGCCGAACTTTTGCGCTTTTGTTGGTTGCAGTGCTAGAGGTTGGCGCTGGTTTGATGGCAGTTGATGCTGAGGTAGTATTTGTAATCCCGGCCGAACTACTACCGGTTCATCTGTGAAATGTTATGCTCATTAGCGCTATTTCCTGTTCAATTTATAGTTGTCGTACGTATAAAAGGTGCTCTGAAACAACCATCGATCTACAAACATTTACTCACACAATGAGAATAGCATACTCGTTTGTACTTGTAGAAGTTCTGTGCTACAAAAATGAGCTTTCAATTCTGATTCTCACATACAAATCTCAAGCTCAAAACTGAACAGAAAAGGTGCAACACTACGGCATTCGACGTGATTCATGGACAGGAGCCTGGCATAATTATTTCCAGCTCCAACATGTAATACTGCAACATGGTCATGCGACGTGCAAGGCAAATTGGTTGGCATAAGATGCTTACTACTTCTGATGACTCAATCATAAAATCATCAGCTACGGTGACGAAAAAAAGTAATCATGTTTGGAAAAATACTACAGACTCTGAACAAAACAAGCAACGTTTCCTCCTAACGTGCCTAAGCGACCACGACAGCTTCAAAGTGAAAATCGAATTAGTAACGGCATAGCAACCGTTTTACCTTGTAACGAAGCTGAACTCGAGCTGCTCAACTTGTCAACATCATCTGCGTTAGTTTGTGAGGATGAAAAAAAGGGAAACCCGTAGTTAGTTAGTTCAAAAGTTTCATTACTAAGTAACAGATCTAAACTACAAAATATTTACAATGTCACAAATTGTCCCTGTGCTAGTACTTGCGGTTTTCATCCCCTCGATTGCCTGTCAAACCGCATAGTTAGAGGTGAAACACTACTAGTAAAATATCACACCAAACCAGCAAAACCAACGCAAAACCAACAAAAAGCATCAAAATCACTCGAGTAATTCTTGCACCAAGTGATAATAAGTTTCACAAATTAGGTTTGGAATCCAAATGATACTTGTTACACACGGCGATTTCCTTGCCGCTTCAAGTCAAGGGTTTGAAGCTAACGAGAAAAGGAATCGCTGGTCCATAAAGACTCAAAGTTGTGGGAAAAAAGATGGCTGATGCAAATCTCTTGACTTCGCATTACCAAAGAAAGAAAAGGAATCTAACTCATCAGCGTAGGGACGGTGGAAAAGTTTAAACTTTTGGGGGAATTGTGAGTAAAGAAACCTTGTTCATCATGTAAAACAAATGTTGAATCTGAAAATGAATGGCTGGGTCGGGAAAATCTGTGAGATAATGGCGCTGGAGCGGGAGTCGGAGTATTTGAACTCTTTGCGCTAAAAGTCAAGGTTGAGATGGGAATAAGCCTATAGTAAAATTAGACTGCAAACTTTTGCTGACATTATACTCCTCCTCAACTTGTTCGAATTCCATTAGTGGTATGGCACGATGGAAGAATGTTAATGCTCACATACGAGAGCCTGAACTGAAATCCGGATGGCTCGACAAACCTATATTGTAACGTGCCTCATGCGTTTCCCAGGCAAATGTGGTGAGGGAGACAAGTGTTCCAGGGGCAATGTTGAGGAGAGTGACTACGATCGTGTAGAAACGATTACGATTACAGCTGGAAGGAATTTAAAAGCAATCGAGGACTTACCACGAAAATCACGCGTCGGAATGTAATCACGGTAGTTCAATCTCGGGTTGTACAATCGGGTGGGTTGCACGACGGTAGGAGGATTTAAAGCTTTTTGAACTAAACCCGTTAGATTAGCCAATTGACGTTCCATATTTTCCATACGAAGCCGAGATTCATCATCGACGAAAACAGGAGTCATGGAGCCAGATCGATTCCCAGAAGGTCCCGTTCCGTAAGTGTCGTACAGCTTCTCTGGTGAATTCATGTAGGCATCTGCAGCATAAATCAATAGCTTAGTGCGAGAGAGCGAACAAAAGCAGACGCTGTTGGTGACAACGCGTGTCTCCGCAATTGCTTTCAATTCTAAAACCAAGCAACAGCTTCAGACAATAGCTCCAGCACAATGTGTGAAGTCACGGAATCACAAACACGCGATCACCACCAGTGCCAGAGTGCCATGGCTTCCAACTTTCTCTCTTCTGACCAGCTCCAGACTACAGACGCTCTCATCAGCGAACCACTTGGAGAAAGCATGTGTCTTAGTCCGCCCGCATGTAGTACACAGTAAATAAAAGAGCTGCGAATAAATTTCCCTGCTCATCACCACACCAGCCCTCCACTTTCCTGTTTTGAGTAGATCAGGTCGCTTATCCGCCTCATGTGGCCAAGACCATTAAATCCGCTCCTTGTTGTGCTTTCACTTCTTGAGTTACAGGCCCCTACTTTATCTCAGAGGAAATGCTTTATTCTGAGAAATTTTTACAACTTTCACCATCAAGCCTGGGCGAAACATAGTTTCTGAGTGCTGTTATACTATAATTGCATCTCCGCAGGCCCAGCCTCCCCGAGGGCTTCACTATGACTGCACTTGAGCCACATCGTTTGTCGTCGTAGTCGTCAGTATGCTCACTTGGCTGTCCCTCTACGGATGAGCGAGATGGGAGTATTGAATGTACTTGAGCTAAGTTACATATCCCACACGCATTTCACTAAAACCCATGTCGTACCTCGTCCTTTCCCTTGTTTGAAGGAAAGGAAACGTCTATATAGAAGGTCTTTCATGCCACATTAAAAATGATAATCTTGTGCTAGCTCAAACTCACTTTACTGGCACATATATCTCGGTCTTTGGAATTGCCTCTGGAAGGAATGATGCATGCATGGAGTTTCTTCGATTTCCTTACCGTCCCTCCCCACACCTCATCCCTGAGCTTAAACTGGTCTTCTTATCTAACACACTTTTCGCTCTAACCGTATTAAGGATTGCCTTGGTAACGGATATCGATTAAAGCTTCAGCACCGATGCTTAGCACGAAGAGAGGCCTCTTTACATTTTCACCACAGTCTTCCATCCACATCTACAACTTGTCTTGTGGGCTATCTAACAGCACGGGGTGGGAGAATTCTATCAGGTCGTATCATTAACTCTTCTGCGGTGTCCTGTCTAACTTGAAGAAACGCATGAGAAAATCAAGCGGCTTATTATAAATGAGCCTTTCACCTCCGGATCATGAAATATGACCTAATATGCGATGGCTAGACAGCACATTACTGATGACTGCAAGCATGAGCTAATAAAACACATATTGCTTGTGGAACAGTATCATGATTGCTTCCTCAAAGAAGAGAACCTAGCTCGATTCTCGAGAACATTTCCAGGAGAAGAAGCCTCCCTGATCGCCAGTGCGGTATGAGATTCAAGGAATGTAAAGATGTCTACTTACCAGCAGCAGTGGAATAAATTTCAGAAGTTGTCCGAATTCCAAGAAAAGTGTTGGCGCTACTGGTACTGCGAGGAGAGTATAAAGGACTGCTGGGTGTGCTGGGTCGCTTGTTGAATTGGCTATGGCGCACGGGTTTCGGCGGGGCATTTCCGCCCGACGCAATGCTTCCTGATGAGGGATGATGCGGAAGCACAGCTCGGTTGCCGGCAGCGGGCATCGCCGCCGGCCCGGGAACTTGGCCGGGTAGCAAGCGAATCGAGGCAGGGCTCATGGACGCTGGAGAGAAGGGACGAGGGGTGGGGCGGGGAAGACTGTAACTGGAGTACATGGCTGGACCCAAAACTTTCTGTAGGGGCTGCGTCATAAGAAAAAAAATCCCAAAATTAGCCACAACTCAGCACCTATTCACTTCAATTTGGCTCTTCAGCCAGCAAAGTGTGATCCCCAAAGAGTATTTGAACAACTCTCATTTTTAATCCGATGTGAATATCTGTCTCGGCAGGGTAGTGCCAGCTGAGAGATCAGACCAACTGCTCCAGTATGTTACGCAGGAGCATGAAACGCTCTCTTGTATGACATGAGCACGTTCAATTACTAATACTTGGAAGGCGAAATGCTGCAAGATCGTAAAACATTTGGCAAGCATTCTGATCTCATAAATTATTCACCACGCTCACGTTCCTCACTCTCAAAGGCCCAAGTTCAAGTTTACTTCCAGAAAGGGAAAGGCCTCACAATTATAGCATAGCGTGTACTGGCTGCTTTAATTGGAAAGTACCGATTTCAAGCAGGCGGTACTAACGTTTCAAAAGCGTTGGAAGCAACGAACGAGAAAAAAGAGCCGGAGGAAGAGAGACAGCCCTCGCTTGCCAACATTATTGCAAGCATTAAATAAAACTTACTTTGGATTTATGTACGTGGTGGAGGGTGGGGTAGTCAGAGTCGAATTCTGGCTCGCTGAAATACTGATCTTGGTCATTCCATGTCGGAGTAGCACCGTTTCCGTTTATGTTTGGCTCAAATAAACGTAATACTGAACGATCTCGGATATCTCTGAAAAGTATGCAAAAACAGTTAATGAGTGAGAGTACCACAATTTGTTTTTAGCGAAGGTCAAACCTCACATTCTGCTTTTTTCTCACGCCTCGAATACTACTATGACCGACAAGATCAAAGCGCGTCTTTCTTCGCAAATCATATCAATTTCACTAGTACTAAAAAATATCAAAGGCATCCTATCACGCACGCCTGCCTGCATTAGCCACTGCTGCTGACTCATAGAGTAGGGGGAGACCGCAAAGAAAACTTTTAGCTGCAGTGGATGTTATTCCATTAAAATCCAGCTAATCTTATGAGTTCCAGAGTAACGTATAACAACCTCTTCAATCAAGCTGAGTTCAGGCTCGTGAATGGTGAATTTGGATCTAGTACTTGTCATTACTAGTAGCTGGTTTCAAGAAGTCAAGAACGACTTTGGCTCTGCTTCTGTTGGTTGTCCAAATCTTTCTAATGGTACCTCAACAATTGAAGATCATTAACGGTAAACTAACTGCTCTTACTGCCGCTATCAAGCCTGAAGAACACTTGAAAGTTCTCTTCCGAATCCGAATCTTTATCCAGCGTTGTCGCTCGCAATTAATGTTCAAGTGGTTCGATGCACTGCCTCGATTTCAAATTCGGAACAGGAGCTTCGAGGCTAATAAAACCAATTAAGGATTGTTTCCGCCGATCCAACGAGCACAAGGATCAGCTTGGTTTGTTATGTCTCCTTTTGTTCACAGACCATTAGTTACACAAAGGTTCAATTTTCCTGTCTTGAATAACAAATTTGAACGGCAAACTCACTAAGCTGTAGTTTAAACAAATTCTCAGAATCACTTAAAAGGGCTTTTAGTCACTTATTTGGCTGTTTTGGAAAACCACTACTTCCCGACTGTTTGTTTACAGGTAAGCAATCCGTGGGCAACAATTTAAGACAAATTGTCGACGAAAGTCCCGAAACGCAGCAAACTTCCATGTGCAGCTGCCCGAGCAATACTGTTCATTTGTTTTCATTATTAGTGAACTAGGGTTTCAACTCATTTCGCATTCTAAAACCGGAAAGAATAAGAAGAGTGGGAAGGTATGAAATGGCCATGCGTTTATCTCCAACAGCCCAAGAGGATATAATAATTGCTAAAACATCATCACATCAACCTAAACTATTTATCTTCTATGCATTTTCGAGCCTTAGTTTCCTGCAACAGTGGACTGGAGAATAAGATAATGCCTTTACCAAAAGTATCACGTCACATTAATTCCTTCAACCTGGAATCTAGGACATAGATCTGCTGCAACTTATCAAAGGGTCGAAATGAGAACTCAGTATCAGACAAATGCGATTAGGAGCTAGGAATGATCTAATTTATGTCAATCAGTTCATATTGCAGAAGATTCTCCAACTTTGGCGTGTCTTTTTGCTATTGCTGAGAGCTGTCTTTTACGAAAAAGATGCATGCTGGTGAAGAAATTAGCACCATTATTTCTTTCTTCGGCTTTAGTTTTCGCAAGTGGAATTATGCACTGGTCGATCTCAACTCCTTGTTTTAAAACTTGGACTTATATATCAATCATTTTCTTCAAACTTCGTCATTTTCTTGAGGGGAAAATCAAGAAAAAATTAAGCTCCGGCCTGCATTCGTGCCTCGCTGAATTTAACCATTCCACGTTATCTTATCGTGATTTGACCTTAACTTTTCATCAGTACTCCACGTTATGATTGAGATTTGAAACAAGTTTTGCCTCATCGCTCATGCTGATTAGTCAGCATCTTCAATCAGGCTTAACTATCACAGCTGTGGCTTGCTTTCTGCAGGAGTTCAAACCAAGTTAAAAAAATTCAAGCATTCAGCCAGACTGACTGAGCACCATCGCATCACGGTTCATGTAATTTTTGATTTGCATCCACAATTCCGCCGCGCGCACGAATGTACGAACACAGAGAATGATACGTAAAGTCCACTTACCGTAAATCCTCTAATTCGTAAAACATGTCTTTGGCAGAATCATGAATGTAAATTTTCACGTTCATCGCATCCAGGTACTCCATCGTCAATTGTTTGCTAAATGATCTGACGAAGAGCGCTCGAACCGTGTCCATGGATGTGATCTCGTTCGGCAGGAGAGCTCGCTTTGTTTCGCTCCCGTATTGGAGGAAGACAAGACCTGTGGATAGACAAGACTGAATTACCATCTCATATATCAGTTGAAGGGAGCTCTGCTAACGAACCGAGTTCAAGTTTCTTTGAATTTCGTGTGAGTAGTCCAATTCTGCACTTAATTTCATTACGCAGAACTGACAGAAGATCAACAGGATTCTTAAATTCTAAATTCGCCCATGCTCGAAGCGAGAGAGAATTTGCAAACGTCTGCTGCTCCTCACATTGTTTATTCTGTACTAGTCTCAGGTTACGCTCATATGACAAAAAACCTAGAAGATATTTATGTCCCTGAGAGTAAATTTCCAAGGCAGGTTCGAGTAGGCCAGCATTTGGGAATATGGCGAGTCCATCCTACCTGTGCGACCGTCTCTTAAAAATCCCCGTTCTCCAGTGAGAGGTCGTTCCTCACTTCAAATCTGCTGGCATTGCTACAGGAAACATTTATAAGACGGAGCAGTATCCTTCCTCGCTACTATCGCTATCACTAAGCCATGCCCTTGACATTCAGTGATTCCTCGCATTCGCACACGGTAGAATCCACTTTGTGTTTCGAAGACGTGGAACAGGCAAGAATTGAGCTGACATGTATCGAAGTGCTTGTGGAGCGTATACATAAGAATGGTGTCGTAAAAAACCAGTTTACCGGTGCGCACGCTGTCATCCCTAATTATCTGTCACCGACTTCCGGCCCTACCGGATACAAAGGACTGAGCATACGCGGCAATACCTTCCTCTGCCGGAAACTTACTTGTGGTTTTGCCTCTGTGATTTACCGGCTTTTCGTTAGAACAAGGATCCGTGTGTAGGAATTTATGAAATCGTCCTCATAACGTGTCCTTGCTACTCCACACTATACGGTGACTTGCCTAGTGAAATAATTTTGCTTCGCTGTCAAAAAATGTACATACATCATCTCTCTTCCTCACAGTCTTTATCACCTCACACCATGTAACAGTCGGTATCACCTCCATGCCTTTCTTGGACTACGAGTGAGCTGATGATGAAGCAGTTGAAGAGTACATATCGGGAAATTAACTCACCCAGTGGACGCTCAAGCGTCTTGGAAGGCGTTCGAATGACAGGCAAACTAGATCTTGACTTTCCACCCCGACGAAATCCTGTGGATGACGTTTCCGCTTCGGACATGATTCCCGGGTCGTCGTCATACATGTCCACAAGTTTATACCCGAGCTGAAAAATTCATTAACGTTTGCAATCCTTTAACTCTGTCTCGACATTCTCACAGAAAGATTCAAGAGTGGAGGTTGACAGAGACGTACCACAAGGTACAAAATATCAATTAACCCAAGTTCAGATCATGTAGATGACGAGAACAGTATAACTGGATTATGTCATGCCACAGTATATAATCCACTAACCTGCTGCTACGTTTGTGGAACAGGAGCATGAAGCAAACTATATTTTCATAAATCAAAAAAAAACCAAGGGACTGAAGTGAATCGTAAAAAAATCCAACTCCATGCATCATGCCATAAACGTCTTAAAATATCATAATTAAGTAACTCATTCCATTAAAATTTCAAATAAAAGACTCTCAGGAGAAGCTCTTGTCGCAAAATATAGAGGCTCATATAACTATTTACGTGATTTATGTACTTTGCTACCGGTTCTTTGGCAGAAGACTATATTCATTCATTTCTTTCCTTCCAAACCACTGAAGGCAAAGTGCTTCAAGTGCCTAGCAGTTCTTAGTATCCCTGGGCATCAAATCTGTTCTTTCAGTTGAAACCACTAAATCCACGGGTAGTTCACCAGTTCACCTGACTGCTCCTGATGTTTCAACTGTTTACCAAAGATTTTGTGAAGCCAAGTTACGGCATTACTGCGATACCTATAGTGTAGATGCCATGTCTGGCGGAAACCAGGCTGCGGACTCATGAGTCTAAACTACAATACAAAACGAGTCTGTTCCTACACTACCAGGGCTAATCGCTGGCGTTTGCTTATTTGAACTGGATGGTTAAAAAAGAAAAGAAATTACCTTTGGTTTGTAACTGCCATTTGGGGAGAGAAAATTCCTACCAGGCTCACTGTACACGTGCTTCTGGGACATTCCTCCCTAGAAGAAAAGCATAAATCAGGGTTTGTTTTAATTAACTTCTATTTCTGTCTCTGTAACTTTCCTGTCCAACTTTGTATGCTTGCCGTCACGCCGTGGCGCGCCCGTGTCAGTCATTAATTCATTAATTACGCACAATCACCGGCTTCAAACACCAGTTTCTCTGTTTCCTTCATAAAGCTACATGGCACTGATTGGGCGCCAATTAATTCTGCGACTAAACATCCTGTCTGCCAGGGCTTGCACATGTGCTCAAGGGATTAGCCATGAACGCAGCTTTTCTCCTTCTAGCATCAGTGAAATAGCATGCATCTTTCCATCACATCCCATCATTTGCAATTAGATCGAAGAAAACTGGCAAACTTTTACATTGACCATACACTATTGCGAAATCAAGCCGTGACACAGCCGCATCTCTAATCTCTGCCCCTGACCATTTTCCCACTGAACTCAAAAGGACTATGTACATCTGGAAATGAAATGGCTGTAATATCTCGATGATGTAAAACTTTTGTAAACTGCACCTTTCTGCATCATGAAAAGGAATAGATTTGCATCAACACAAAGGCAAAACTAACTTTTAAGGACTTTTCCTCTTGCCAGACCAGTGAGAGCTGATCAAACTCCTGCTTCTAATCAGCATCCTCGAAGGTTAACATGGATTCGCGTGTAATATATTCGAGCTTAAAATCAAATACTTAAGAAACAGATTAATTAAAAAATATAATTATATACACAACTAAACTTGAAATTGCACGTTCTATTCACGGTGATGCATAAACAAAATGAATTAAAGCTCTTCTTAAATTGACACATTCATATGAGTTGACGGTGTGCTCACTCATAATTAAAAATTATAAAGGCAGCCAAAATTTTACCTGGTAACTGTCATCTCGGCTAGCACCGACAGCATTACGTCCAGGGTGTCGAGGTTCCATGTCTACAAAATGTCAAAGGTATCGCACGTCACAATTTTTGCAAAGAGTGAAAGTGTGGCTGTGACATGTTCATTATCTTATCTCCATTATCGCTCTTGATTACGTTACTCACTATGAAGTAAAAGAGTAATCGCGTGTGTTCATCATGTCACTCAGACTGTATTAATAACCATACTAACTTTGAAACTTCATCAGGGTAGTAAAATCTCAGTTACAGAATCCCTTCAAAATTGAATTCAGAACACCATCTTCAAAGTCTATCAGCACCGGTAATTTCGTCAAAGAATTAATTCAAAATTATCGCTTTAATGGAAGCACTGTCGAGGAGAATTCTAAAATTTTTCAAATTATTTTGTCACTTATTTTAGTACACGTTAGTTTCGGAGAAACAGGAATTTCAGTCCGCACTCTCGTACAAAAAACAGTTGAGTTTAATACACTAGTATAAACTTGAAGTTAGTTCGTACAAAATGGTTCGATCGATATTCGTTGTCGAGTGACTGTCACAAACTATTTGTTAACTGCAGACTAACGTGGGACTAGCGTCGTAGAAAAATTTGCAGAGGAACAGGAGCGGAACTCATAGAAGATAATAAAGAGGCAATTGACTTTTTATTGTCAATTTCTCAATCCATTGAGAGTTCTCACAGGAGGAAAAATCCTTTGGATTTTATTAACGTCCTCATCAGCCGCTCGAGTAATTAAAAATCCATGAATCTCTTTGATACATTGGGTGTGAGCGCTCCGGTTATCAAAGTGAGGGAGTCGGGTAAGAGTTACTATAAACGGGTGTGGGTTTTTGCACTGTGAGTGTCTGCTAGCCGGTGTGTGACTTGACGCTGTCTTAATTTCACGTTACGGCTGAATATTATCACCGCCGTTAAAAATTTCACAGTTTACAGTCACGACAGTGCTGTGGGTGGTGAGGAAACTGTGTTTGCACCGCAGTGTTTCATTGCGTATTCGGAGACGGAGCGCGTATCCGGGTTTCTCCGAAATTTTCAAAGCCAGCTGCTGCTGCACAAGACAAACATCTTCCTTGCCTGCCGAGTTTCGAGTCTCAGGGCTTTTGGAGAGGAAAAGTCTGTGGAGGAAAGGAAGCAAAGCTCCATAGGCCGTGATGGAGCTCCAAGTAGCCTTTCGTCCTGGTAAATGTATAAGTGCTGAATGTGAGAACGTGATCGTCCTGTTGAAAACCTTTGGAGTGTGTGTATATGTTGAGACTGGGCTGAAATAGCATCTCTCACAGCGGCTCACACTACTGTTACAGATCTGGAGAGATTCTCAGATTCCTCATCTGACGAAGCGTAGTAAAAAATACACATTCCCACAGTCACTGAACCGGCTGGATTGCAGCATAAAGTAAAAGCGAAGCAGCTCTTTACGCTCTTCTCCGCTCTCTCTCTCTCTCTCTCCCTCTCCTTCTGTCTCTCTCTCTCTCTTTCAGGCTTCTGCACCTTATGCCCAAACACTGTCTACCTCCTTACTGAACCTACTTAATTATACTGCCACTCGGATAAGATTATGTTCACAGAGATAAACTTACCTTGAGGCACTACACGGCTTACGCGATCCACGTTGTGACTCCTCTACTTCTAGACTGAAAGCCGTATCTGTTCCCGCAATCTGCCCACACTACCTATACGTGTGAAATCTGAATGCATCGCTCTAATCAGCAGCCCCTGGCCTTTGCTCGGTGTTCAGTTACCGTGTTGTGAAAAAGTTAAGCCGGAACTGTTGCTTCTTTCGGCGGGATTTAAAATGAAAACATAGCAGTGCACCAGCATCACATACCGCACCACACCGTGCCACCCAAAACTAACGGCTTAATGAGATTGTCATCCTCCTGCTATCCCCGGCCATTATCCAGCTTTAACCCCTCCTACATGAATAAATGTGGCTTTTTATCACGAGACTCTTAGCTTCAGAATCTTCTCCTGTCGAAACCAAATGAGGCTATAAACCGCCGGGAAAGAATGCAAACCCCAAAGCAAACACAAGGTACAACAAAGTGAAGAGAGAGAATGCGAATTTTTCCACTCAATCGCGCATCCAGAGCGCGCAAATGCAATGCAGTATGGCATGGGTGGGGATGCTGTTCCTGCAGCTCTGTTTTAGCAACTACCGCATAGACTAAGGAGGATAGGCATCAGACCGACCGGCAAACGAAATCCGCTGAGTACTTTAATTTCGTCAGCTATGACCGACATGACTTGAATTTTGTATCTTTGTGTGTGTCTCGTGCTCGATCAGCAGCTCAAGATTAGACCTGAGTTTGTAATGCATTGGAAATTAGAACTAAGTACATGATCCGCCGTTTCTGCTCCTGATATAGTCTCTGGCCGGTATCTTTCCGTCTCAAAAGATTAGGTTCGCAAGTTGCCATGACACCATGGCATGGTTCATGGTTCGTCGTGAGTCTTGAATCCCCTATCCTCCCGAGACCCGCTATTGTTCCAAGGAGCAACTACGACTGTTGATGCAAACTCTTGAAATTCTCTGCATTATTCAGAGGACGTTGAGTTCGGAAAAAAGTGACTTTTTTGTTGCAAACCCCATTCCGGAAAGTAGCTGCTGCGGTTTCATTAGCGACTTGTGTCAAAAAGGGCTGTCTGCCACGGTGGTCTTGCAAAAGCGAATTGGGACGGAAAATAGATGAGAAGGGAGTCATCGAGTATTCTGTCTATCGACAGTGGCAGAAGGTCAACCAGAGCCAGCACAGAGAGCCGGGGAAATGTGCGGAAATATTTATGTCCACGACAGATTTCCTAACACAGAATCTGTTCAAAGAAATGCGTGTATTGAAACGTACAATCCTCCGTATCAATGGCTAGTCCACATGGTCCCTGATGACCCTCTGTGGTTTCACGACTGACCAGAGGAGAAGGGCACAAAGAACTTTTGTACGCATTGACACAAGTCAAGGATCTGTTTTCCTTTTCCATTCGCTGCATTCAAAGCGGCGAGCATGATGAAACATTAACCAGATGGTAGTGAGCTCTGCTGTCCTGTCCTCTCAGCCTGAGATTGTAAACTACGCAGCCCGTGGCTCCCAGCTGCGAACGTATAAAGGAAGTGGGACAGTCAGTGATGCTCTATCAAGTCCCGTGATATGGTGCTGGAAGGATGCTAAAGGAGATCGCAAGTGAGTTCACAGATTCACATCTAATTGTCCATGGACAAGTAGTACTTGCAGCCACCGACAGCGTGTAAACGGCATGAAGCAAAGAGGAAAGGCAGAGGAGGATTTTTAGGGCAAAAATGTTTCCTTTAGTACGCCATATCTCCACATCTGCCTATGGCCAAAGACTTGAGCGGGAACGGAGCGAGGGAATCGTTGTAAGTGGCAGCGGTAGCCCGAAAGCATTACGAATGAGGGTTTGTGTACTTTGGCAGGCTGCTGGAACCTATTACAAGGTCTTTGTTCCTTGGAGCATGCAGCAGGCCGGGAGACGGGATGCGGAACAACACACAACTAACTATATAACACTACATTGCGTTTAATTCAGGCCGGAACTTTCTCTCAAAGATACGTACCTTTAAAGCTCCGTGTTCCTCCGGGGAATCTAACAAGATACTCGCCATTAATTCTATGCCCACTCAGTCAGACCTTTCCTTTCACACAACTACCTGTATCAACAGCTCTGCGGACCCACCCATGAATTCTCTTAACTTTCCTCACTTGAACGGCTAGATGGCCGAGTTCCATAGAATTTCATACAGCTTCAGCATCCCTCCCAGCATGTACTACACGCACCACTTTCCATCCTGCTTTCACTTTCCGCCTGCCGTCCTCCAGCTTCACACTGCAGCAGCTCTTTGCGCTTTCTCCCGGCCTGGCGTGCGAGCCATTGTGGGACTCTAACACGCTAACTCAAAGTCCCAAACATGCTTTCCTCTCCAGAGATGTTGGTTTTCTCCACCTAAATGGCCGGAGCATCTCGCTCTCTCTCTCTCTCTCCTCCATCCGCATCTTCTACATAGTGGAGTACCGACAAAGAGCCCTTTGTGAGTCTTCCACAGCAACGACTCCGGCTCGGATAGCAGCTCCATTTACAACATTGACGAATCGGTCCAAGTTTTTTCCTCCCGAATAAAGAAACTTTTCCACCATCTATATAGTTTTAAAACTTTTGCCCTTAAGTCCGGTCAGCTTTCAATCAACCACCGTGGCAAATCTTATTATGGAGGCAGCACTTCCACCGGCCAGCTTCCGAGGAGGTGACGGTGGTGGTTTAGCAAAACCGGAGTTGGCATGCATACAAGGAAACTATACAACTGATGGAGGAAAATTCCTCTTGTGTGAACACGAAAAGAACTCGATCACGGTGTGAAATCCATGTCCTTGTCGTCAACCAATATTCAATGGCCTAATGAACATACACCGAGTCGCTCAACGTAAGCTCGATGGGAAATTCCTTGTTTGCTTTCTTACACTTGGTGGACTGATTCCTCTCCCCAATCTTGCGTACTCAAAGGGACGAATTTAATGTTTCTCTCCTGGAATTCTTTTCGACAATTTCTCTCGCCTTCAATTGGATCTCCGTCATATCTCTTCCGTTCTCCTCCTTCCGCCCTCCGATGGTTTGACAGCACGTCATGCCCGCGTCCGACAAAATGGTTCCGATCATGTTTCATCATTATCATTTCTCATTCTCTCACCTATCTGGTCAAATATCACCTGCTATCATCCACCGGCCTGGGAACTAAGAAATGTCTTTTGATACCAGTAACTTAAGCTGCGAGCGGCACAAGTAACCGATATGGATGACGCTTACAACATTCCGAATCCGAAAACTTTTTCCATAAAGCTCTCACTGTCTCAACTAATTACTTAAGCCTTGAGAAACTTCGGCCCAGAACTCACATTAAAGCGCATCAAAGTCTGAGGGATTCACGCTCTTCTTTTTCAATTTATTTCAGCAACTACGGCTGTCAGAGATCCTCTGAGCGTCTTCCACCAAGCTGGACATGGCTTAGTGGAGTACAAAAGTTTTCACTCAAAATCTCATCAAACGGTGAAATCTTTGCGTCTCACCAAACAAATCTCCTGGCTTTACGTACGAGATAATCTGGCGAAATCCAATTTCCACGTAAATTAACTCCTTCAAGTTTGTACAGGGAAAATTGCAGCTGCAAAAATGTTTCAACAGCTTTTTGACGTGACTAAACCCCTGTCCAAAGTAACGCGAGGAGGAAAAGCTCCTTCATAATTTGATAGAGATTGAGTATAGAGACTAGTCCGTAGGCATGTACACCTTTGCAACGTCAGGAGAAATTGTGTACAATCAAGAAGTACTTGGGATTTACCCAGGTTCTGTTTTAAATTGAAGCTCCTTCGCGACCACATGCATGCAGCACATGTACAGGACCATACACACCGATAGATCGCTATCAAGTGGTTGAATTATACGTGCCGGAAATTGGATTTGCAGAAGCCACCAAATAATATGCACTCTGTCAGCGAGCTTCCCCTCCCTCTCACCTTCTGAGTGGTTACACCTTGTTTAAGAAACTGTGTCTTTTTCAACAGTTCTCTATCCCGTGGAAGGAAACCAGAAACCATAGCAATCAAACCAAAAAGTTAATGTCTGCCAACCGGAAGCAGGCAGTTTTTACAATTGCTCCTCGGGAAACCAAGTCGCAATATTTCAACATTATACGAGGCCGTCAAATACAAATTAAAGCCGTAGTTCTTTTGACTTATGTACATCCTTCCATGCCTGGGAAGAGCAGTTGGCTCAGTGGCATTGCAGCTCTACGATTACAGACAAAACAACCTGGTCGTAAAATTTTTACAGTCGGAGCACATGTCGATGCCTTTGGAATAAATTCCCTCCTCTGCCATCAAGACAGTTTTGGAATGGGTCTTCTAGCCAGTGTGATTAGCCATTGCGTAGAATGCCTTGGAGAACTCGGAATTAGAGAAGAATCTACATGAGCTTTTTTATTTCAAAGCCCATTAAGCATCCTCCATGCGCTCAGCTCCAAACACAATGGGCTTCTCTTTCTCTTGTATCTGCAACAATGACGAGCTGTGATTTTCAAACTGAAGTGAACTGTTTCAGCCCAACTGTGAGACAAAATTTCGTCGCTATTGCAGCTAGCATAAATCAGGAAGCTGAAATCTTCCAACAAATTCGGCAATCAGAGGAAATTCCACGGCAAATCGGAAGGAATTTTCCGCTTATGTTAGTACAAACTTTCCGCCTGCATTTTGTTTATTGTAGCTTCGATAGCTGTGCAGAGCAACGACCAATTAAATCGTTAAGAGCCACTGTTTCTTTGTCAACCTCTCCTCTCTAAATACAAATCCTTGCTTGTCAGCTCATAGTTAATTATGCACATTAGTGACGGCTAAGCTTGTGTAAATGCAAACAAAGGGGCTTTTGGCCACGTAACTCTCCAACTTCAAACACATCAGCTTGTTTGCCTACCATTCAGGCTATTGTGCTGCTCTCCAGCGAGCAAAAGCAGTATGAAGCTCCGGAACCCACTCCGCCATCAGCTCTCCAGCACCTCTTGCAAGTTATCTACAGGATTACAGGAGGCTTTTGGTAATGGATGGGTATGGACCAAGTTATAGAAATGTATACGCCATATAAAAAGTGATGCATTTGTCAACAGTTGAGAGTTGGAGACATAACGGCTTTCATGAATAAACGTTGTGAACATGTTGAAAGCCAGTATGGCTGGAGCGACAAGGAGCAAAAGAAAGTGAAAGAGTTTGTAAGTTTCGCGGAATTTGAATAAAAAATCAACCTAATTTCAGCTCACAGGCTCACAAATGGCTGGAAATAATGCAATCCTGCTGGGTCGTAGAAAAAAGCAGTATGACTACTGCTCATGAGAATGAAAAGTGAGCGGGTAGGTGCAGACCTAGTTTGGGTGATTTGTGCGTGTCACCTTGTTTTGCAAGAGGCACACGTGGAGTACAGGAGTAAAACATGTTTAAAATTTAAAGCAAACAGGAGATACACGACCATGGCATGACAGTTCACATAGTGCGAGCCATGTGTTTGGACAAGATGGGGTGGCGGAAACCGCGCTGAAACATTTGCGGAGAAAGCTAAGAGAAAAGCCAGCTCCAGGATGAGGGCGTGGGGAAATCCACAATTTTGGGGAACGTGCACAACATAACCAGAGAGAATTTACGATGTGTCACCATTACATCTCCAGAGGAAACTCGCAAGTAGTGTAAAGTTGTAGGAGCTTGAGAGAGGAAAAATATTGTTCATGGCTGGAGCATCTCAGAGCTCGGTCGTGGAAAGTTTCGCGAGATCGCACATGCTGAGAGGCAGTATCACAAAGTCGGGAAGGAAGATGGGAAGAAGCAGCGTCGAGGAAATGTATTATCATCCCGAATGAAACATAACAATGACAAGTGACTGTCGCAGAATTAAATTTTTTTTCAATGAGCACCAGAGACGGTCTCAAAACATTTATTTCATTCAACAATGTGTCCTTCGGATGGAATGAATGCTCGAGCTGCAGGAAAATCCTTGTCTCCGACGCATGTACTGCTGATTTTCTCTCTCAGCCTGCAACCAAGTGGCCCAGTCTACAGTTGCAGCCAAATGAATTTGCATGTGCGAATTTGTGCCCATTCTCCTTTATTGTAGCCAGAGTCCCTGTAGTACAGAGAATGGTTCATGTTTTCACGTACACTTTCCTACGTGCCAGTTTCATGAGAGCCTACTATAAAGTTTTTGCGCTTTCAAGGACCAACTTTCTTGGTCAATACCAACGCTGTGCAAACTCACAGCAAACCCATAGCATATCATCCTGGAACTTATATGTTTGCAGAATCGAAATTGAAATCGAGTACGTACATTATGAGTGAAATCACATACTTAAGCCACCTTTCAAAAGAAAAATACCAAAGTAGGCCGAAGAATGATATTGTGAGGAATGTGAATTCCTGTGTCAGAGTTCGCGGCATGCATAAGGGAAATCCTTATACGACTATGCCTTATTTAAAGAACGCCTTCAATCCACTGCAACTGTGCTTTGGTGAAAAGTTGCGATTCTTGTCAGAACCACTGGCACAATGAGACGGGTTGAACTGAGGCAGCACTTGAAAAGGGCAAGTGTCAAGTGGTGGTTGCTATGAAATAGCCTTATATACTTCTCTGGTCATGGCCGTAACTATATCTTCATCCCACAGGATCAATATTGGCTCCGTGGTAATCCAATCTTGTGGTACGCCCAAACGTTTGTACGCAAATTCCTCAGTTCATACAAACCGGTGCCGCAAACCACCGACAACATGATCGCATGACGTAACTCACCAGCGCATGTAGACTGGGTTTCATTCGTCAAAGTGGTCGGTTCGCTGGTCAGTAACCTTTGCAAGAGCCACAGAATGAGTGGCAATATTTTCCTTGAATATCGAAAAGTTCGTTTGTCTGAAATTTTCAGAAAAAAAGAAAAGGACTGAACATCGATTGGATATTCGGCCATTGGCAGGATATCATTATGGCGGATTTAAGCACTACAACAAGCTTTGAACCCTTTGGGTGATTTCAATTCTCCCTATACTTTTAATCAGCTTCGGTCTGACCTGCAATTCATCAAAGGCTGTTTCAGAGGCT
>VRMD01000215.1:0-33983 GCA_009872375.1 Sminthurides bifidus
GAATTTGAGAGGCAGGGAAAGCGGACTGTTTATGATCTATCCGGTTTCCTGCTCGCTTAACTCTTATTTCTTGAGAAGATAGCAAGCAATTAGATTGCCTTGCTTGCACACGCTATGCTCCGTTCCGCGGAGGAAAAAATCTACTATGTAACCTTCCTCCAGTTGTCTGACAGGCTCGGTTGGCACAGGTATTTTCTAGCCCCGTCAATGCATCCACCAACTCCTTTTGTCATGAAAGTGGACAATGGGAGGAGTTTCCTCATGTTGGATGTGAAATTCGATATTTTTTATTCAGCTCGCTAAGTGTAGCCAGCATTTAAGAATGAGGAGAGGACAGGTAGTGGATTCCATCCAAACGGAATCCTATACCTCATCTACGCGCTTCCTTCCTTCCTTCAGGGTGTATGTAGGGTTGACGAATAATTCCTGGTGGCATTACATTTTTTAAGTGTCACAAGGAATTGCTTACTTTCAAGATTTTGCCCAAGGATTCGCCCTCGTATCCTCCGCCCCATCTCAAACATCTCGCCAAGTCGTTCCCCGTACCTAGTGGAATGACTCCGACAGCGGGCTGAACAGGAAACTGGACTTTATCTGAAATTTAAAGGAGTGTGGAATAATTCCCCGCGTCATCATCTCGGCCGAGCGTATCCGCCCACTTTCCTTCCTCCTGATTGCAGTCAATTAACCGCAGTGAATAGCCCTCCCTTTTGTTATTCACAAAAATGTTTGTAAACCAAGATATAATTCAACTGTCATTCCTTCCCTCCGGTATTTAGGCTGGAGGTCAGCAGGAGGTATGCTGGAATTAGTCCAAATCCCTGTGATGTAATACACAAGTAGTGGAAGCAGCTCACCCATAGTATCCAGGATCCAGCCCACCGTTCCATCACCACCGCAGCAAATGATCCGCAGATCAGGAACATCCTTGAACATTTGCAGAGCTTTCATAGGCCCTCCTTGGGATAAGTTGTATACCTGGGAACGTGAGGAAAATGAGCCAATTAATATACGTGAGAAAGAACTGCTATAGGAGAGTGACCTCACAGCATGAAAGCTCCAGCGTACTTATGGAGTTTTCAAGTAGAAGGTATTCAGGAATTCAGGAATTAAATTTCTTATTTCGACCACTGCTGAACTGAAATTAATCCTGTGGTTGCATCAACAACAGCGACCAGTGGCAAAAGGCAAGTTAAAAAACTACTTGTTTTTTCTTCGTCGGCTTTCTCCTCCGGCTCTACTACTCTGTCTGTGATGGCGGACGCCACGTGCTGGACCGAGAGAACATTAGATTATCTGTGGCTACAAAGTAGAGCAGAGGAGCCGGAGAGTTAAGGCGGTAGAGATTAATTGAAATAAGAAAGACAAGTCAAGTGAAGCGCGGCTTTAGGAGAGAAAGCTGTTGCTGTACAACGGCTTTGAACAAAGAGAATACTTTTAGCCCCTTTGTAGTGCTTTGTACGTAGTTTCTCTTATTTATTACGGGAGAATCAAAGGTATTTCCTCATCTCATGTGGCCAAAAACCTTTAATATATAACAAGCTGTGGAAGTAGGAAAACGCAAACAAGGAAAACATCTTAGTGAAGAGCCAAAGCTGTTGGAATCCTTTTAAGTTTTAGAAGCGCCAATTCCTTTTTCATTTATCTCTGTGTATAAGCTCACGTGCCAGGATGGTAATTCACAAGAGCGCATTCTTCCGTGTTTCAACTTAATTTTCCAGCATGTTATGAGACTTGGGAGTTTGCTCCTGGCTTACGGTAGATCAATGGCGCGAAAGCCAAGTTACAAGATCTCTGCACCTTTCTCCCATTTACCAATTGCCATGGCATCGTAAAATGAATATGGACTACATGTACTGGCAATGGAGAAAGAAGAAGAGAGAGATAGAGAGTGAGAGCAGGAGTGAAATCTGTACTAACCTGCCGAGGATTGAGAAGATTCTGGAATCGTCTAAATAATTTAGGCCCTTGACATCCACCGCTCTTCGGATTGATGAATACAATGAGTGGACGCGTGTTATCCAACGGCGTGATTTGGAAGGACGTTGGTAACGAGCTGTTTGGACCCTGATTCACAGTCCCATCGCTAGAGTCTCCCTTTAAATTTTCATTCAGGGACAGGGATAAAAACAATTGAAGCGTCTACTTACATACGTGTTACTGGTACTTGTACCGGATGGACAGTAACTTTTTTTGAAAGGAAGCACATACATATACTATTCTATACACAATAAACATGAAATGGACGGCGGATTGACTGTCGTCTTACTGTACTAGAGTCAATTGTGTGTGAGCTGTAGGGTGAAAGTCTATAAATTTTTAAGCCCTGGTCTACGGTACCCAAGACGAAGGATGAGCGTCCTCTGACGAAGACGACGTGTATAGGATTACATGAGAAAGAGAGGAAGGTCTTAGCATTAAAATTACCGGCAGTGGAGGTAATCCATCTGACGTTTCCGAGCGCGGAAGGCCAGAATTAGAGCGTCTATCACGAGAGAAAGACCGCTGTCGATCCAAGACAATTGGACAAATTGAGATCGGAGGTAGGATGAAGCTTCGGAACTCGCCTAGAGTGCACTCAGGTTTCACAGAGCCAGCGCAAGTATCGTGTACCTGTCAATTTTCCCGCATACATTCGTGTACTCTCCAAATTTTTCTTACGGTCAACAACTTTCCCTTTCATCTCTCTTAACCTCATGTGCTTACAGCCCTTGCGAACTTTCCCAACTTTGACACCATGAAAACATTTTTCCTTCAGCTCAATCCCTTCCTCCCTTTTGTGTTCTCTTCGTTTCCTTTCATCTCAATTTCCGAACGCTGTATATAATTTCTTGCCTCCTTCCTCCGCCCCTCCCCCACATCATCTTCCCGTTTAGAGTGTGAGGCACGTTGCTGCAAAACTGCAGTGACGCTGCAATTCTTCCCAACCCTTCCCCGTCTCAAGTGTCGTGGAGAGAGAGCTCGCAATTACACTGTGAGGTTACGCTACATATCGAGACTGGTTACTAAACTATGTCACTTACTTGCATTTTACACCAGCGGCAGTGCTTTCCAGTTATCCCAGCCTTGATAGTTTTTTTACATTTTGAGCAATTTCCATGACAATTTCCTCCCACCCAGTGATGCTCCATTTCCTGAGTAAGAGAAACACCAAAGTCGTCACGTCACATTCAGGAGGAGGAAGCCTCACTCAATGGCTTGTACATGCAGAACTTACCTGATTTTCGGATTTTCTGGATTTACAGTAGGTTTGAATGCAGTTCAAAGGCGCTTTTTGGACGCAGCGCTCATGGACAGTGTACTTACAAACTGGAATATGGGAAAAGTTGCATATAATTCTTGCTCAGAGGCAGTACCAAAGCCGTACTTTGTCTTCATGTGGGATGTAGTGAGAGGAAAGTGAATTGAATCTATTTACCTACGCAGCATAAGCCCTTCTTTCCCAATCCTGTTAGAATTTGTCGGCACAAGTTACAGTACGTTGCTCGGTTGAAATTTTTCAGCCGCCACAAATGGCTCCCATCTTCTTTAAAATTCTGCAAGAAGACATCATATTTTCCCTTAAGTTCCCAATCTCCCACTTATTAGACATTCCTGTCCGTCCTGTACAATGGCACGACCCGCGACTTGGGGAAGTGCGACGAAATTCTGCAATTAAGTGCCCGATTTTTGAGGTCATGCTCTTTCTCTTTATGGCTTTGTATCTGAGATGACGGAAAAAAGTCTTGGTGCAAATGGAGAAAGAGAGAGTAGGTTGAGTTCCTCATGACATCAGGAGTCCAGTCTAAGTTTCAAATGCAGTTCACGTAGGGGTTTCTTCTACAGGGTATATCTTGCACTCATGGTAGTTAACTTGGGAGGAAGAGCAGCATTGCTTACATTAGTCTTTGAGTAATTTACCTTGACATTGACATGCCTTATTTGATTTGGTGATGAACAAGTTCCTAATTTTGACAATGAAACGTGAGTAATGTTAGCTTGATTAAAAAATTAACTGGTGGTCAAAGGACTGAATACGTGGAATTAAACGGAAGACGGTGGAGAGTACTTTTATGCCGGGACGAATGGTGTTAATACCGCAAACTAGCACGGCTCAAAGTCACGAGTACGTCTTGAGTTAAGCCGTGCCACCAGCGGTTGGCGGTGATATTGCCGGGTACTTTGGGGTAATTCCATTTTATATGGATGTACTTAGGTATTTTGTTTTCTTTGATTGTGGAATCCGTTTCCGAGAGTTCATGAAGCCATTTATAAAATAAAAAATTTATCCTCAGCCTTCAAGTTGGACAGGAGAAGAGAGTGGTTCTGACAAGGGAAAAAATCTCTATCATTAGTATGCTCATTCACGCCTTCTCCTTTTCATTCCCGCAGCCGGCCGTCCCCGCGTATTCCCTCGTCAATTCTCTCAACTTTCTCTTTACACTCTGCGAAAGTGGGGTAACGGCGGTTCTTGTCTCGGGAAACCAAGGGAGCAACACCACTTCAACGCTTCCTATTATACGAGCAATAATTCAGTAATGCCAGGCAGGAAGCGCAAAATCACCCGTTTGCTTTCCCATTCAGCGCCCCATTGCCAAGCTCTGTTATTTAAAAGAGAGTATAAACTGTCTTACATGAACTACAGACTGATATTTGCAGTGCAATAAAGAAAAGGGAGCAGCAATGGCAAAGTAAACATTGAGTTTTGGCTCCGGATCCTTAACTGCTGCTTGGCTGATAGCTCGGAATTAAAGCAATTTTTACGTCCTACGGGGAATTTTGCCCTGGTACTTAATGCATCTCGAGTACGTTGCCACACTTGCTACAGGAAGATATGCTGAGATATGTATGCGCATGCAACTTTGATTCACTTTCCCTAAAGCCGCACTTAAATTTATTTCACGCAGTGAATCTTTGGAAGCGTCGACTTACACTTGTTTGATCCAATCCGAGAAGGACCAAAAGTGGAATTGTCGTCAGCCCGCCTCTTTTCCATTCTTCCATGGAGACAGTGCCATCCGCGTCAAAGTCAATTTCCACCATCATGTCTTGAAGTATCTGCCGAAGAGAAAAATCCTACATGTTTGTCGTCCTTCATTTAGTCGCGCAAATTCGTAAACGAAGAGCAATACTTTCTTCCACCCGCCCTCCCTCCCTCTTTTTATAACTAGTCTCTTTTCCTCAGCTTTCTCCTGCTTGATGCCGTCGTTCCACTTTCCCTCCCCTCGCAACGGAGCAGTTTACCCTCTCAAGTTTTTGTAGCGCTCACTCCCACTTCACACGCAAAGATGCAAGTTGTGCGCCTCCAATTCGTCAAGTGATACGAACTGATTTGCTCTTCTCGGCAGTTTATTTGATATTCATCCTTTTTCATCGCATCCTGCTTATTTCTGACGCTATGTACTTTTGCCAATCTCCGTAGCTAACTTAATTTCTCCCACATGGTACTTTCACTTCACTCCTTCCATGAATCGCATTATCCTGTCCGAAACATGTTCTTTTATCCAGCTGGCTTTCACTTGTCTTGTTCAAAGCATTTCCAAGCCCTTGGATCCCTTTCATCTTCTCTCTCTCATCCCCTCCCTACATGGTGCATTCACAACTTTCACCACTTTCTCCGCTCTAAAGCCATGCATTACACCCGCGTCACCTTTGTCTATCCCTTTCTCCAAAATTAATTCAAGTTCTCCGTCTCTAAAAGCCACAACATTTTCCCGTCACCGTCCCTTGTTTCTACCCTAATATCCAATCATAGTCTTAATTCCGTCCCTGACGTTATTCCCGATAATCTATAAACGTCACGTCAAGTAGTAAACGTTCTCTAGCTCATTAAGAGGTGGAGAAATATACAATTTCAAACAAAAACTTGACATGTTCTGATTACGTGGGCAAATCTCCTGCTCCGAGCATGATTTTGCGTAGCTCAAACGTATTTTCACCAAAATAGAACACTTCGCTCTACGATTGCAATTTCCTTCCCTTTAAAAGTAAGAAAGTCAGATGGTTCTAAAGCTGTTCACATTCAACCGATGTTGAATACGGAAATGTAACATTTCTAGAAATCAAACCGGTGTTGCCTCGCGCCGATATCTCTAGATATTGTAGCGTGCTAAATTCAGTACTCATTTCAGTAGTTTTATAGTTTTCTTGCTATAAAATGGTGACACGTCTGGTCTCATTTGACATAGGCGGAAAAAGAATGGTACAACTTTGTTCTAACCGGGGTTCAAGCCAGACTACTTACTTCCTAGTAAGACGTATTAAAAGGGCAAGTCTGCATTATCTTGTGACTTGTGTAGTCAATGTACGCGGATCACAGCTACACCTTCGATGGGCCCATATTCTTTACTTGTAATCGGAAAGGAGGAGAAAGTGGAGAAAAGTGTTCGGAAAGCAAAAGTACCTTCGAGAAGCAGCCCTAGACAAAGGGGAAAAACAGAAGAATTTCTCCATGCAGTAAAACATGGGAGTTGAGCTAATAAAGTATTATTGAACATGCGACTTTCTCCGAACTGGATGATTGTAGCATGCCTACATTATTTTATGGAGCAGAGCAATTGGTATCCATAAATTATGGCAAATAAATATTTTCAGATACAATCTCTGCCCTACACAGCGTGTATGATGACGATATATAAGACTGCAGTTCAAAAAGATGGGTTAAATGTGTACGTTGTATTGTATTGCCAGATCTGACTGAGGAAGGAAGGCATGAGAACAACTCTGCGGCATCCACCACCCACTGACTGAGAGTCTCTGTGAGAGCCGAAGAAATCGAACCTCGACCTCTTAGTTTCTATTACCTCCTCTGATAAAAGCTACTGAAGTGGGAATCGTTAGCTCGTCTTCTTCCTCGAAGCCTATGTATATCACGGCTATCTGAGAGTCTACGCAGAAAAACCTGCTCTTTCTTATACACAAGCGTCTTCAGCTTCTTTCCCCCCTGCACTTATATAAGGCGGATCTGCTGCTGGAGTCCAGAACTTTGGTCTGCATCCACTTCTACTTATATGAGTTCCTTGCCCTTTTTGCAGTGCCAGCTCACGCTGTTGCCTACGTCGTTACGTCGTGACGAGGCACGTGGTTCTAGCATGCATGTAGAATCTTGTCTGGAAAAAAGGAACTTACGGGCTTCAGCTCTGATACATCCCAACCAAGGTATTCGGCCACGTTCATCATTTGGTTAACTATGCTATCCAGTTCCTGGAATATGGAAAAACGTCGTACATTCATGCATGGTTAGAAGGAATACAGCATGCCGGCTCCTCCATGACGTACACTGTTTAACTAACGAAGGGATTTTCTGGAGTAACCGGTAGTTTTTCCCTGTAGCTTTTAAAAGTTTCTTGATGAAAGGAAAGAGATATGCAAAAAGGATGTTGCTGCCATAACGATGTTTAATAATCGAGCACTTACGTAAGTATCGAGGACGCCGTTTCCATCAGTGTCATACAAACGGAACATGACTGCAATATGCAAGAGCAATTTGTTCAAGTCGACGTACTTTTCTGAATATATTTTGGTGTATGACATGCTGACGCATATGATTTTCCATTTGTTCATATAAATATGTCGTCTTTAACTCCCTTCATGACGCACGTAGTCTCAATAATACAGAATCCGAAGGGCATTGCAAAATTAAAGAACGTCATTTACTTACACTCCAGCTTATCTTCAGGTCGCCCTCCCTCCAGCAGTGAAAGGTAACAAGCAATGTCCTTTAATGAAACACGAATGTTGTTGATATCGATTTGCTGGAATCGAGCCAGCGTGGAGTTGCGTGCATCTGCTGAGGTAAAACAAGTCACAATTCATCGTTTAAAAATATTCCTTGGAGTTTAGGCTGCTATTTACTGGAGATATTGCTTGTTAGTAAAGTACTATAGCTTCAGGGTTTTGTGCTGGCTAAAATAATGAAGCTCTTCAGGATGTTCAAGCAAAGCTCTACCGGGGTACAATAAGTTTCTAGCGACGAGGGGATGCAACATCTTTGATGGAAAAAATCCCAGGGATCCCTTCCATTCAATTACTCTAATTCCAAAGAAGGGAATAAGCCTGTGACAAGAACTACTCGAGAACTTATCCACATTAAAAGCGACTGCTTATCCAAGAATCTGAGGGCGTTTCGTCTCAAGTACGGATTAACTACCAAAGCAACTTAATGATGGTTCGATGCTCTGTCAAAGATCGCTGATCACAAGTGAGAGGATAAAAACCGGTTTAAAAAACAGTGTCTTTCTTTCCGTCGGATATCAAACCACAAGATTTGTTTGACAGAAAATGAAAAGAGCCAGGCAGCTTTTAAAAGTTTTCCAAATGCTGACTGCGGGAGAAAGTTGGGTCACAACAAGTGGAACGAGTGGAAAACTGATGCACTAACGAGCAATACGGAGGACACGGAACTTGACACTTGTTTCCATCTTGAACGACTCAAACACTATGGCAACCAGACTAGGTAAGTATCTCGAAGCAAGACATGAGATAACGTTACAAATAGCGAGGCAAACTGCAAAACCAAAGCTAAGCTCTGTAAAAAAAATTGAGGGAAAAAGCTATACCGCGGTTGAGTATTTGGTAAACCATTTGGCTCCTGGGGCTGAGTTACTATTTGAGGGGGATTCAGTACCGGAGCTGTGGCTTGCAAAAGCTGAGCTTGTGAAAGGAGAGAAAGTATAAAGCCGTAAGAAGCTGCTACGAGAAGGAAATTAAGTGTGTAATTTACTTAAATTTGGGCTTAATGCAATACCATTCGGCACCAATTTGGCATTGGAATTTTTCCAAGAAGTTCTGGATACTTGACTTGGCGATGAATCTGTGCTTTTCCTATCATCATGGTTACAATAAGACGAGGTTTGAGTCAAAGTCACCATGGGATGTACACACGCTCCCAGACTCCCTATGGCATAGATAGCAGACAAGACAGGAATTGAACCATCTTCCATTTTATCCTTTGCATCTTTCAATTTCAAATCACCAGTATCTACTTTGGCATCGCTCCCAAGCCACGCCCCACACATGTCCTTCCTCAACAAAAACTCCGTTAGGTGCAACAACTCCACGACTATGCATAATATCCTATTCTTTGCGAAAATCACTGGTACTTGATTCCAGTGCTACAAATGCAAATTTCTTTCTCTATGCCAAAGCTCGTTCTTTTCGCACCAGTCCCCTGTACTCGGAGCTAATTAGCTACTAAATGAGAATTTTTGCATTCTCTCTTATCGCGATATTGTGGATCGAGCTGGACCCAAGGACTACGAGTGTGTGTTACTGTGTGACTTTGAATAATTTCAGTGGCTTAATTCTAGCCCGTCTTCGCTAATGTGGCTCCAAGTAAGGCTTTAATGAAGCACATTGAGTTAATTTCAGCTGATATTGTCTGAGATTCTTTCAGCATAGATATTGTTATTAAAACTAGTTGTCTTGTCTTGAAATACTCCTATCTACTGTGATTCTTTTTACCTTGTGTAAAAAACCATTCAATCTACTTTGCATTTGCGCAAGTACTTCCTCCAGATCACGACATGGCGTGGAAAGGTTTCGTATGGAAATTCATGAAGATTTGCTCGCAATTCCCAACCCTCCATTCTACCTGCCAGTTAAGCTCGCAATAATTGATGGTAGCTTAAGCGACAGAATTTCGCTGAGTCCTTTTCGAAACACATATAGCTTGGGAAATGAACAAAGATAATAAAGAAATTTACTACGGGCTGTTAAAACTAAGCCATAAATCAATAAATGTGTGTGTCGTATTATTAGCTATCATAAAACCAGTTGCAGCCGAGACGAAAGGATTGACATGGTCACCCCTCCATCTTGAAAAATCTGTCCTACTCTTACGTTATGCTCTAAACACTAAAGATGCCATTACAAGAAGTCATGCAAAAATCCATCCAGTTAACATAACAAGGCACTGCTCCACCCACCAACATCTAACAAGAGGCTTGTATAGAATCCGGTTTCCACTATTGTTACTAACAGAAGTGATAAAAGTCATGTACTAGCACGCAGACGACGAGAAGAAATTTTATACGATTCTACTTTTGAAAAAGTTAGTCATTGCAATAACGGTGACAAAATTCCGATTGATTCGGCAACTGAAAAGTGCGAAAGTCATAAAAGGGTTTTAACCTGTTCGAGTTCTTGATCCGTTGTCCGAGTCGCTTCGATGATGGCCAAGGCTGTGAAGTTTCTCTGTCAAACCGTGAAGTTTTTCAGCGAGACCGTAGTGTTTTTCTCCCGCATGCTCGTACTGATTGGTGGAATGCGCCACAAGGCTGGACAAAGAGCCGGCGTTATGTGGCGCGATGGCTGCAACTGCCGTTGTGGAGCTCATCACAGCCATTTCCTGGAGAAGGAGAAAATTTAGAGGATTTGTCAAAACTGTTGGCATTTGTACAAAACAACAACAACTCATTTATACAGTGCACATGATGAGGTCTAATGGCGATTAGGGGTTGAAATCGCTTTAATTTCAGGAGTCGAACACAAACGCGGAGCACGACTCCGTAATCATTTCACATGATCCAACATTTGATTAAGAGCTGCAAGAATTTTGATTATCACTTCAGACGTGGATCTAATCTGATGGAAAGTGGCTCTCGAGTTGGATTTTGATTACATNCTGATGGAAAGTGGCTCTCGAGTTGGATTTTGATTACATCGTGGTGACGGCGTCCGTACTGGTGTGAAGCTAATGCAAAGGCTAAATCCACTCTCGGCTTTCACCCCTCTCCCTCCTTGTGTTTGGCTCCAAGTCCGTAACGTAACCGCAGTGAAGTCGTGGAGAGAAAGTAAGAGGAGCAGCGAGAAAGTTCAGATCACCATATTTAAATAGCTGGAGGCAGTTCAGGCAATAATTAAAAGCAAAGGCTTTAGGAGCAGATATACTATTGGTACTGAAGGCTCTCGGATTCCTAATCCTTTCCAAGTCCGCTACTTATCATTGCCTATTTGAGTTTCGCAGTTGGCCAAGATCACACTATCATTTGTGACTTGGAAATCTTCTCGCCACCTAATCCCTCGCTATTTGTCGCCAAGACCGAGGCGGACCCTCGTCCCAGATGGAGAAATGCGAGCATCAGGTCCGCGAAAGCCGGCATTCTGTATTCATGCGGACGAGCTCTAGTAACAAATTAGCTTCTACTCACACATATTTCATTTAAATTCGAATCCGTGCTTTAGTTGGCTGCCACATATTTCTTATTCCGTCTACGCCCTGCTAGTATCTCCCATTTACCGCAACCAAATTAGCCCTTTGTTTCCCCATGTCTGGCGCTATAAAATCCGTCGTGCAGCAAATTCCCAGTGTCTGCATAATCAATGCAGCCTTTGTTTTTGCAAATTCCCATATTACTCAAAGTCTAGCGTAAATCTCCTCACTTGACAGACATGGCTCCAACAGGCTAACTTTTATAGCGATGCCGGTCCAGCAGTTTGCCAAAGCCAAGTGAGGCAGGTGAAGCTGGAATCCTTTAACTGGGAGGGAAAGAATTGGAATGCGAACGTGCAATGAAAAGGCAGATTTATGACAAGCTGCTGTGAAAAAGAGCGATTCACATCATGGATACTTGATCGCATCAGATTTTGTTTGCTCGAATATAAAATCAAAGAAGTTGCTCCTATATCTTGTTGCTCCTCCGTACTGAAGAGTACTTGCTGCACTACTGCTAGGAGGCAGAGAGTCACATTCTCTCAACTTCGCGAAGCCTCGGTGCTTTAATTAGCTGAAGGAAACCAAAGGGCAAAGGTGAATCGAATCCACATCGATAAGCGAGAGATATCGCCTGTTTTTATTAATGCATATTCTCCCCAAGTCTCCATGGAGACCACCAAAAGTGATCCAGTAGTCACGCTAGCAGGGAGAAGCAAATTAATTGAAGGAGAAAATGGCGATTATGAATAGCAAGATTCTTCTTGTACATATGGGATCTCCTCAACAACTTGATGTTAACGCAGTCAGGCTGTGATGCGTGAGGGAAATGGTTGCTTATCGTAGACGTATTACTCTTGCATGGCAAGGGCAGGATAGCGGTAATTGCGATGAGCGGAAGAAAAATTTGATGGCGAGGCAATTCACGCGCGCCTTCCTTCTGCCATGAGTATTAATAGTTGTATTGTTTATTTTGACTCCCAGTCTCCTATTTATAGTTCAGAGAGCATGGTACTTTTTCATCCTCTCAACTCAGTCATAAGCACCAGCGTTGAGCATGAGCAGATTCATGATATCCAGGTGTTCTGCTGCCATTAAACACTATGGTTTTGCTCATGTTGTGCGGTTACACAAGTCCTGTTCTTTCGCTTCTGTTCTCACACTTGGTGACCGTCAAAGCTGCCTTGTATAGAAGGCATAAGGCCGACGTACACCTTTTCTGTATCGTTAAATTGTAAATGTACACTATAGCTGTTCCAATAGAGCAAGAAGGATTTTTAAATGTTCCACCAGAAACTCTTGCCTCTGCGACGCTACAGTTTGAATCGGCTCATTGAATAGCCGCATGCTAATCAAATGTTGTTAGAAGGAAGGGACAAACCTTGATTGCTCTTCCGTCGACAGGAACAGAGTTGGACGTCGGTATAGGAGATGACGGCGGTCTTCTGCTCGGCCGCTTTACGAATGATAAGAAGAGATGCCGGCATAGTTCCTCCGGTGTTTCGAGATCGAGGTAAGTGTTTAAAAATATCTGGAACCCTTCGTAATCTATGTCCTAGGAAAAAAACAACAAAGAAGTTTACATATTAAGAAATCCAGTTTAACAGTTTCAGTCTTCGGCTTCCTCACAAGACCTTTTGCCGGCAGCCCGCAGGAACATTTACTCAAGACCACAAGCACGTTAGTTCAAGTACACGCCATTTGGTTAGAGAGCGGCCCGGTGGAAAATGTGCTGCAAAGTCGTGATCACCTCGTCACCCCTGACTGAAGCATGTAATCAGGTTTGTTACCCGTAAATGAATTAGATAAAACACCCAAAGTTCTCGCTCTGGCAGAACTTTAACGATGGTAAAGTGCAACTTGTTTACTGTTATATGAGCTCCAACGAGACATAAAATCTAAGATTAGCATCTCGCAACTTGGAACAGGAGCCCATTGTCATCGTGAACAAGTCAGTTCTTGAGCCACATCGGGGGTGGATTAGACCGTAATTTGGCTTCCAGACTTTCATATTATGCAAGCAACATCCTCTGACGAGGAAAGGTTGTGTGCGTCGAAGGAAGATGCTTGCAGAAGCTCAAATATTTATCTGCAAGCAAACATTCATTTCCCATGGCATGAGTACTAAACGAGATCAAGTTTACAAATTACGGAACTGACTTTGCGTGTGTTGTGAGCATGGCAAACAAGAGGCACGAGCTACACCCTGCTCTGATGACATAGAGACATTTGTGAACGCATTGAAGGGCGACTTTGACGCTGGATTTCCAGCTGGAACACGTTTCCTTGACAAACACACGGGAATTTCCCCTCACCAACTAATTACACAAGGGCTATTCTGTTTTTCGATCCGTGGAATTAGGAAAGCTACCTCCACGCTCAAACTTGCCTTCGCTCCTGTCTCCTGTAATCTTTCGTAATTTTGTACTCAGGACCCGAAGGTCTGTCTACTCGGTGAATGCAACAAATCTTGGAAGAGTCATTGCGCGTTCCGTGCTCACAGCACGTCAGCACGTTAGGCTAAAATTACAGGATTCTTCTCCGAATCCGCCTCACGGTATCATTTCAAAGGTACTGCCAAGGTAGGCCCATCACTTAAGACGGAGAAAGCTCCTTTGATTTGACTTGTAGGAAAAGATGGTTCTGTGAAAAGTTAAGTTGATCAAAACACGGGAGGAATTGACGTCATATTTTATCCTCTGATCAGCCGATGTATCAACAACTCCTAAATCAGTACAAAGTGAAGGGGAAAGGTTAGCTGTACTCGGAAGTTGAATGTGGTAGCTCACATACCTACTTATTAGATTTTCAAACTTACTACTAACCTGGCTTTCTTTTGCATGAGCTCATCTCCAGGATTGTTTGCTCTGTTCGAAAATTTCAAGCAGCTTCAAAAGTTTTAGTTGTGTACCAGACTGTAATTAGCGGGAAGGAGGAAGGCCTTGCTCATTTGTTTACCTTAAGCACTGCGAGAGCTAACTTGTTGTGATACGGAAACTGATACACCCGACGGATGGGCATGACGAGGGCAAACATATGCACCTTTCTCTCCACTTTTCTTCCCCGTCATCTTTACGACGCATCTCAGAATGGTAAACAAATCCAGTTCTTTTTAATCTCCATGTCTTGTAAGGCTAGCAGTTTGTGCCTCTTCTTGTTTGCGTACGGCTGTTGCCTTGAAATCTGCAACTGATTCTCCTCATCCATCTGAGATGAGGACGGGAATCAGTTACAGACTGGGGTTTCTAAAAGTACAATTTCCCTTTTCCGAGCATCGACAAAGTATCACGAGAACCCATCTGTCAGACAACTCTTGAATGATTTCTGAGAAAATTCAGATACCATGGAAACACTGTTTGAGTTTTGAACGAGCAGCTTACTTAGAGTAGTGCAAAGCCTACGTGATTCTTACGTGTCCTATCCTTTCATTATATGTTCAGCTCTTTCTTCACCGGGAGCTTTTGTGCAGCAAACAAATGAGCGGATATTGCAACATGACCTTCTCGGACTACCTGTGAATTTGCTTTCAGCAGGATTGAAGAACACGATTGGGATGGAAATAGAATTGAAGAAGAAAGAGAATCTCAGATGCTCTAGAGCACATCCCGTTCCAAATGGCTTGAACCTGGCCTGGTTTGACCCAGTACTAAACATGACCTTCTCGGACTACCTGTGAATTTGCTTTCAGCAGGATTGAAGAACACGATTGGGATGGAAATAGAATTGAAGAAGAAAGAGAATCTCAGATGCTATAGAGCACATCCCGTTCCAAATGGCTTGAACCTGGCCTGGTTTGACCCAGTACTTGATCGAGATGCAAAACTTGTCCTTAAAAGAGGCTTCGGGAGAAGCTGCAAGCATCCCATAAGCTTAGAAAGTACGTGTTTTTGCATAATTAAACGGTGATAATTCTTGTGGTCTTTGACTCGATTCTACGAAACCAAGAATCCTGTGAACGCTACAACCATAAACAGATGTCTGTCACACCTGGATAGTGGTCGTGGAGTACTACATTCCCAGGTAGAGCAAGTGCACTCAACCGTGGATGAGTGTCGTACGAGTTTAGATACTCTTAAAGATTAAATTGGGAGTATACTCAGGTGAATTTCACGAAAAAAATGTAGTATTTACCCCGTCCGGATGGTATCTGGATAAAAGGCCAGGACGGCCCAACTCGTCCATCACATCTTTGAGCTTTTTTGTTGAATCTGTGAAAAAATAAAGAATACGACTGTAGTTCAAGCTATTGGACCTTATTTTATATTCACATTTCTTCATTCACTCCATGCATCGTGTGTATCCGTAATCATTTGCGGGTCTAGGGGCTGTTTTGGTGGAAGAAAGTATGCTTTTCAACTTGAGCATATGCTCCACGTACGTGTAATGCTTTATGCGGAAAACTTCTTGGAGCTTAATATGCATAAATGGGATGAAAGCTATCAAGTTCACAGATCTGAACCATCGGATACCTAAAGGAATTCTGCAACGAGGACTTTGAGTAAAGTTACGCTACGTGCCCATATACGGAGCTACTAGAACAAGTTTGAGGGCATTTAAACAGCTACGCAGTTCTAAACCGGTATAAACTCTGGAAAAATTGGCATAAACAGAGGTTCAAATTGTCGCTGTTCAAAAGCCAAAGTTAGCAGCCGGAGGACGGAAGTCTGTTTTGATAATGGCCTGTAGTTGATGAAGAAGGTGACTTTATTCAGTGGTCTGTTTGTGTGCCCACACGGTGAAGCAAGTTCGGTTCGATTGTGGGTAATATGGGAGCGGGAGCGGTGAGTTTACAATGTCTCCTCGGTCTACCATATATAGTAGGTCCATAATCCGGGAAAAGGTCAAGAGTGAGGCTAAGGAGGAAAAATAATTTTCCATGTCGTCGCAGATATACTTAAGGGAATTTTTCCTGTTTCGTTGGCATTTTCATCGGATGCACAGAGCCATTTGGGATCCTCACAAGTGCTCAAAGCTCGTACATGGAAACCATAAAATTGTTGACTTAACTCCAGGTTATTCGGAAAGCAGGCCAGCTCGAACGAGTTCCGTCACAGTCTCGCCTTTGCGAAGCCTTTCAAAACAGTTTACTTAACTCGGCTCAGGGTGACGCAGCGCCCTGTTTGTCTAAGCTGACCAATCTCCCGCCCGTCTCTCCAGACTTTTATCTTCCGCCACGCCACCTCAAGCCGCCTAACCCCATTTCCTTCCTGCTTATGTCACGCGCTGGGTAGACGCATTATCTCCGGCTTCCCGCCATTCAATTTGCCGAAATGACCATCTAGAACTCCAATGGTATTTCCGTCCTCACGTATAACGACACGTTTTCTTCCTGCCGAACCTCAAGAAAGGGTGCGGGAGGACTCCATACATTTAGACCCCAGAAAGATATTTAAATAAACGGATTTGCACCAACAGCTCTTCTCAATCCTCTTTACTGTTCACATTCCAGAGATTGCGTCGTTCCACCTTCCCTCGTCTCTATTAACTGCTCAGCGAGCCATTACAGGCATACATAATTAATGCACTGAATCTCAGCCTGTCATAAGCAAGGTCTTGTCCTCAAAACCACTTCAGCAAATTCACCCAAAACCGTTTGTCCTGCCAGTCGTCAACTTTTCGTAAAATCTCTTCCATTCAACAATCGCAGAGCATGAGCTGGCCGTAGCCTGAATGATAATGCAGATTTTCCTATACCATCTCTCCTTTTCCCTCCAAATCGCACAACAGATGCCTTCTGTAACTGTGACAATGTGTCAACTGATCAAGCATGTATGTGTAAATGCAATCGTATTCCCAATGCAAGCCCGACATGGGTCTCCTGCAGCTTACATGTAGCATGACTTGGCATGATCCTCTACAGTTTGCGATTTCGCCATTCATGCCATACTCTGAATCTCGCCATCCTCTTCTATATATTCCGCAGGAGGATCTCGGACAAGGCGGGAGTTAATCAGCTTCCTGCAATTTCCGGTTATTACCACTCCAGGAATTACTGTGGGCTTGGGCACTACTCCTACCCTGACGTCCACTTATGCACACACACATTAAGGGAAAAGGATTGAAAGCTTGTTCGTAATCCTCCCATCCTGCTGCCTTTCCCTGTCTGAAATAATTTCTTGGTGCCGTGTTTGGCTATTATGCAGTGATACCAGACGACGTATGCACTTCACCAGCACACTGGAGGCACCAAAGCTTATATATATTTTTATCTCACAACGTCATTTTGGTTCAGTCCTTTTTCAAATCTGGTTGGCTCTGTGTACATGTGTACATCCGACTGAGAGATTTCACACTGGGGACCAGAAGAACTCGCCACAGTTTGCAAGAGCGAAATTGATTGCGAATGGCTGCAACCATGTGACACCTAAGAGCGACATTAGATTACGCAGTGCACTATGAATAGATCATGAGAAGGGTTCCGACACAGGATGGGATTCTAGGCTGGAATGTACCCAGCGACTGGATTGCTCCAAAGGGACGGGATGTCGACACGTTCTTATATATACTGCTTAAATTAGCTCGTATACTAGTAGAAAGTTGCTTTCGAATCTATTTTAAAGAATCCACTGGATAAATTCATGGAAGCCTCTCCCGAGTGGAATAAATCTTGAGTGTGTAGATGGAGAGAAAAGCATGGGAAAAATCAATTGTAGAGTTCACTTGAGATTAATTCGGAAGCCTTTCATTTCCATCTTTGCAATTTAGAGCCCTGGTGGCACCCAATCTAATTCTTTCCTACTTGTTCAATCATTTAGAAACTTCTTTCTGCTCCGCATTAGATCTGCTCTTTATTTCTTTCCTGCTGTAGTTCATCAGCTCAACTTGCTTCTTTCAAACTTTTACCTACTGCTCCTCTAACTTCTATTTTTTAAGTGGCCTCTCGTCACAGAATATTCTATTTTTTATTTTTTTCTTCCCAACGCCTTAAATGATATTTTCCTCTTTCCGATCCATCATGCTTTCTCCTCCCGAGGCTATAATTGAACATCCACTCATAAACAGTTTCTGTTCAACTACACATGAAGCTCCAGGAGTTAGTGCGTACACTGCAAGCTCCCATTTGCCAGACAAACAAACTTCAATTAGAGTCGAGCCGCTACAGCCTATATATTCCATGGATAAAATCTAATCACGCTCGGCCAACTTTTGATTTAGCACCCAACCTGATAGGAGGAAAATATCATCCTTTGACTTTTCTGACCTTTGAAAGAATTACGTATTTAGCTTCCGGCAAAAGAAGGGCAAATGATATACTGAGAAGGGAGAACATTGCTTTCATTTCTTTTCGAATTGGTTCGAGCGACACTTCCTAGAAGGGAAAACACATCTCGTATTCCAAAAAAATCCTTTTCGGTACCCATTTACAAGGGATCAGACTCTGTGAAGGAAAGCCTGCTTTGCATTAGCATGCTAGTCGGTGTGGGAAAGTGGAGTGAAGGAGAACGGGCCTAGCAGATATTTAATGCATGATTTATCACGTGACCCGTGAAAAGAAGAAAAACGTTTGAGAGAGAGAGAGAGAATTGGAAAACATGGCTTACATGATGCAAAGTCCTGGAGTTGTTGGAACTCTGCAGGAGACAATTTTTCCCAATGAAGTGTCATGGTGATGAAATTGTTGGTAACAGGAGATTCGATCCTGCACTACCGTGTGAACGTTAACAACTGCAATTTATGATTCACACAAGTTGTCGCATAGGCGAGAAGGAGCGTAAAAGATTTAATTCCGCTAGCGTCTCATCTTTCACAGCTGTCGTCGTACATCTTCAGCTTTGCCTCCTGATAATCAACCTTGAGGAGAAATTCTTGACTATTTGTCCGAGCACGTGGCTCCCATTCTGTAACACATTAATGTGCTTCTGCGGCACAAGTACAAAATACAACCACTACTACCGGTAATTCCACTCGTCGTTCCACCTTCATCTTCACAGAGTGAACAACCCTTGGGGTCCACTTCCCCCCTATGGCAAAGTTTCACCTGATTATTATTCAATTCGGTAACTTTTCTTTCACAGGTATAAATTCTCCAGCACCACAGTCACGACACAGTTACACAGCTTTAGCAAACTACCCGCTACTCTCATGTCGCGTCATTAGAACTTGTGCTAATGGTATGTGGTCCGCAAGGAGGTTTCGCTCCCAGAATCTCCTCCCTTTGATCTGAAGCAGGAACTTGTTTCTTCAACTTGTCTTCTTCGGCTCCAGCTGATCTGAAAATGAAATCATTTCCCTTTTAAACAACACATTTCATCTCGTCACGTTTATAAAGCGTTAGGAGAGTTTCCAAACTCTCGTTGCAGGTGCTGAAAGACGTAGTCTCACGTCAATTGCACCAGACTGCTATCACCTGTAGTAATTTGAAATACTCGAATTTCCATACTTTTATCACAGGAGGAAAAGAAACTGGATTTCCTCCTGCAGTCTTGGAATCGGCCGAGGCTTAAAGTTGCGTCACAGCCAAGGAAACTAATACAGTATAAGTAAGCGTTTTTCCCCCTCTCCTCTCGCAAGGAAGTAAGAGCAGTCAAATCCTGACTTTTATCCGCCGAAAGACATGGTGTTTACGTAATCATTTGTGACCAGCTCAATCCGATAGTGGTTTGATAGTTTGATTTTAAAGGACATGGACTGGTGAATGGAAGGAAGGGATTGTGGATCAAGGTCTAGAAACCCAGACCAGAAGCTAAAAGGAAAACAGCTCCAATTCCCATAACCAAGTTCCAGCTGTTTGTACTGCGACGATTTGATTTGAAAGTCATATCCGCCCTTCCCTCTTTGCAAGACATTCAATCGCTCTGTCAGTGGACCAGCTTTCCTCCCTTTGATCATCGGTACTTGGAATTTCTTGTAAATAAGGTTTCTCAGGAATTGTTTTTAAGTCTCTTACTGTTGACACGTGCCTAATTTCAAAACTGTTGCTTCTCTCTTAACGCGGCTCCTAATCTCATCGCGTCATAGTGTAAATTCGTAAAGGTAACAAGGTCGGAAGGAGGAAAAATTTGGTTTTCTAATCGCTTCTTATCAATACCAGCCCAGCGAATTAGTCTTTTGACGTAAAACAATGTTTTAAATGGAGGAAAAGGGAAAATCTTGCTTTGAGAATCAAGTTCATGTGGACTTAAAATTTTCCGTCGGGCGAGAAGTGTCCCTAAACAAGGAAACTTGAAGCTGAATTGTTGAACAAACTGATAAGTAGCATGGTGGTATACGGATACAAAGTAGTTTTCTCGAGAGAGCAAGGTGGATTTGTCATGAGTCATGAATGAGAAGTGTGGTATTGAGTGGAATGAAAGAAGCGGTTGCGTTTTACAAGATTGCAATTTAACAGCCTCTTCCTCGGAGGCTGACCTTGAGGATTACATGACCTGGGTTGGGATTCCTTAACTCGTTGTGAAAGACGGGGAAGGAGGATTATTTAATTATTCGTAACTTTGCCAAAGTGCTGCATGTTTTGAATGACAAAATGAGGAAGCGATCCCTGGAGTTGCACACATTCCGAGACTGCAGTTATATCAAGGAAAACATCGTCCTGTGTGACTCATGTCGTCTTTTACAGATTGCTCAGGTCGGCCACCATGTGTGTGATTCAGATCATGTGCTATAAAACCTGCAGCAATCCTAGGTCGAATTCCGCCCTCGTATTCCATGTTGGGGAAGGAGCTTTGCGGCTTTTAGCAAAGTTATAAGACGAGCTAAGAGAGAATGGCAAAGGAGTGATCGGGCAAGAACTACGACCACTGTCCTTTTGCAGGCCCCAGCAGCCAATACGTGCTCCAGTAACGGATCATGTTCGTGAGGGATGAAGGCGTAGCACGTTCGCGTAAAACACGTTCGATTAAAGCCGCGTCATGAAATCTCTTGGTACGGTTCTTATAGCGGAAAATAAAGCCATGAGTGACGGAGATAAGTCGTTTATTAGCTGATCTAATTCCCTGCACGGCTGGCGACGACTACACTGCCGCGCACAAATGCAATCCTGTTCCAGTAATTCCATTACCAATGCCTCACGAGTCGTGATGCCGCTTTTGTAAAATCTCGTGGAAGGATTTAATTGGCGGAAGCGTCGTTAAGAACAATCAAATTTTAACTAGGAATCGCCCACGAAGTAAGTCCACGGAAAGTGCAGGAGCTGAGAGAAAAAGGAGCTGGAATTAGCTCAAGTTTCTCGAAACTTTGAGTTGTGCAAGATGCAATTTCTATGTGGAAGATGACATGGAATTGCGGTTGATGGACGAAATATACTGCGCTGAAGAAACTGCGAGAAGAACAAGTGTGGAGGAATATTGCCGCATGGAGGGGAATTGCCGGGCAGTTTCCCCAAGATGCAAAAGATAGGAGAGAATGGATGAGGAGTGTGAGGTTGTTGAGAAGTCGGCCAAAAACGGTTTACGTCACCCATAGACTCATAAATAGTTGAGCTCTCATTCAACGAGATGTCTTGCACCGGAGTCAAAGCCCAAGTGAACTTTTACAAGTTTACAATCTCTGCCAGCCTCCCTCCTGCGGGCCTTGCTGAGCATATAGGAAAGTGAGCCAATTTTAAGCCAGTAGTGTTTCCGCTAGAAGTATTTCTTCTCACGGGTCTCCAACCAAGCCAGGTATCCTACTGTACTATATGCGCTAAAGCTTTCTGCACGTGTACGCCCATTGAAAACATTTTCCTTCCCTCCGTCCTGACATGACTTCATCATCATTCATCACCGGAAAGAATTGGAATTCACCTCATTGTGACTTGCCTCTTGCATAAGCGGGAGAGTAGGAGGATCCTTGGTCTACCGTACGTGCAGTCTGCAGTCTCGCACTCGGTCCTCTTCTCTTCATCTTTATAAAACTTGATCGGCCTTCTTTGAATTAGATCGGAATCAGCTGGAAGAGAAGCGTGTGAGATTTTTCTATTGCTTCAATTCTCAACGTATCATAAAATATTTGACAGTTATTATCAATCAGCTTCCAGCCGGTATGCCGCATTGATTATGAGCGTGGCTTTAGCCTAGACGAACTCTCTCCGTATTTCCACAAAGCTGTGCTCTCTCAGACGACGTTCTTTGCATCTCAAATCAGCATTCTCATCCTTCCACACAGTCCCTTCCGTTCCCGGTTCTGGGAATCTGTTCGATGAAAACGAGAGCAAACAAACAATTTTCCACGCTAAGCGAACGCTTATACATGTGGTGCTGTTGAACAAGCCCGTTTTATAATCTTCTGTTCGGTAGCAGCAACGCCCTGGGGTTACGTCCATTAAGTTTTAGACATGATGTTTTTCTTCTCGCTCTGATATTAATTTTCCCAGTCCTTATTCGCGCACTTGAACGCCATTCTTATGTGTCTTGGCGTAATCTCCAGGTCGGGCACAGGGTATGGAGCTGTGCTTAATTAGTTTATCTATCTAATAGTCGCGGGCATTAAGAAAGTCCAATAACTTTAACTTGTACGCTGTACCCACTTGCTGTTATAGCACACAGATGCAGAAATATAGTGCAAGGGTCGTGTACAGTGGTAATTCAAGAATTATGTGGTATCTTCCTCTAGCGAGGGAGGTCACGAGCATCACCTTGGAAGGAATGAGCTAGAATAAGCTGTCAATTAACCAGGCTGCTGCACAAACGATGAAGGGGATGGAGCGCAAGGCAAACAATCGGAAGGGTCATAAATTTACACCATGTCCGCCACGTATTGTTGGCTCCTCGTGAAACGCATACGAGAATCGAGAGCCATCATCTTGGCTGTAGCTTGCACAAGGCTCGCGTCTCTCCTTGCTTGTTTGTAGTAAAGCACAGGACCTTAATTTCCAGCGAACATTTTCTTAATCTGCTCGAGTGCAAATAGTAGGCGGCGTGGTTTGTTCCTCTTCTGGTTACTGGTTTTAACCGCACCCTTTGTATTTTCTTTTAGCCTTGTTTTAAATTACCAGTTCATAAATTATTTTTGATTTATTTCTTCAATTAATCAGTCAAGTCTGAACTGGAACTGCGGCATTGCTCCTGCCTCGGCGTGGTAGCTCCGAGCCTCGAATCAAGTAATACTGTGTGTTTCTAATGAATGGGTCTTCTTGCCGCTACAAGAAGATACTCGGCGGGATTAGCTCTGCTAATAAACGGTTCATTGTCCTGGTGGAACAGGAGTGTAGGTGATCGTACTGCACATAGAGCCTGAATGCGGTATAAAGACTAATTATGCAATCAACGGCACTTTAGGTGATTTGGTTACGAGGCATAAAAGACAAATACCTAACACAAGGTGCAGCATAATTGCTACCCCACTGCTTTACTCTGATGATTAGCCTGGGAATGGCTGGCAACGTGTTTTGTTTCCATGACGACTGTAAGCCATGTTCAAAACGATACATTTTGAACGAAGTAGAGAACAGGTAACAGACAGCTTCCTTGCGCAACAGTTCTTGATGTGCATGAGGTCACTGACAATTGCTTTCTTTTCACTGCTTAAAGTACTTTAGGTACGCAAATCCTGACCGAGCTTAAGGAATATGTCGGCCGTAGGGAGGCAGGCTGCGCGGCTCACTAGCCAGTAATGTATTGTGTCCTGACGCAACACATGACAGCTGAACTAGATTTCCGTATGGCGGCGGAGGAGCAGAACGAGTGTTGGCTTAATCAGTCTACTTGGATTGAGATACGGCGGGGTTGCTTTCACCCGGTAGGATTTCTGACTAAGCCTACATGCTTTGTTTTTCCGTGGGTAAGGAGTGGAACTTTCTCCTTTGGCGAGAAGCTACTGAGGTAAGAAAGCGCAAAGCGTAAACTACAAAGTATGCAATAAATTTCATACCGTCATTGTACCGGAAACAAGGAGGTAGACGCTCAAGATATATGGTTAGAGAGAGGGAGAGAGAGAGAGAGAGAGTGCGATGGATGGAGGGATGATTCCTTTAGAGGAAAATCTAAATTTGGCACGTTTTGTTTCCCTCCTGGTTTTCATTTTACCGGGGAAGGATGTCAAATTGTGTTTCAAGGTGTTCCTTTGATAGTGAAGAAGAAACAAGAGTGTGGTGGGGAGGGATGTGATAAAAAAAATCGCTCGCTCCATATAGCTTTCTTCTTTTTTGTTCTAGCCCATGTGCGAGATCCAGTTGGTCAAACGCCCAAAGTTCCCACCAAGACCACCGTAATTTTAGCCTCTCGTCTGTTGCACCGCCAGCGGTAAAATAATAAATTAGATTGTAAAAGGTTTCCGGCTTCTTTCATTTTCTCTCCTTTGCAGTGACCGCGTGATGGAGCGGGAAGGTAGAGCTTTCTCCTCAGCAGTTTCCAAGTGTGTATTCATGTACAACTAAATTACCGCGACCAAAGAAGCTCGTGTACGACATGAATACCGCTACACTGCAGTCTCATGTGTACGTCTCTGCTTGGGATGCTGAACAAATGCTGCACTGTCTGTTGTAGTCTCAGTCACAGTGTATGTGAACAACTATATGCTCAACTACGCTCATGTTCACTCCTGGCAAGCCTGTCCTCTGCTTTCTCTTCATTTTTTCGCCAAAGCTTTCAGCTTTCGTTTCCTAACCCATCACTTGCTTCCGATCGCTGTCAGATGAACGGGGTCTCGTGAAACATAAGCGTATGTGACGCAAGAAATTAGCTCCTTCTCTCTCAGCCCCCTGCCCTATGTGCTCACAGGAAGGGGAGCTCCACTTTCACCACCCTCTGCCCTACATCAAGGCATTGTCCACGGGCCACTTCTTGCCCGGTCCTGCTCCACCACCACGCTACTGTCGTAAGGAAGAAGACAACCGGTAGTTTACAGTGAAGGATAGAACAACCGTGGCCGTTCCCACTTAATCAAATACTAATCAAGGTTCATCAACTTTGGCCAGGACCTATACGCCAATAATGATCAGAAGGAAGTTTACAATAAGGTCTGCATGACATACGTCCATTCGCCCCGTTCCATTCACCTTCTCTATAGGGCAAAGGCACTCTCTTTCATCTATCCCTGGTCGCATCCCACCTGTCATGCGGTATCTGCCATTTTGTTTGGGTGAGAGGCTAAAGCCATTCTCACTTCCATTATCTTTCCGGAGCTCAATAAATGCCCGGGCAAGAAGTAAGGGAGGATGAGCGGAGTATTCCCTTTACGTAGGTTAGTTAGGTTGCACGAGTCTCTGTCTTTCTGTCCATCATGTTCGTAAAATTAGTTAAGAGCCGTGGACGTAAGGAGGAGGAATACCTTTGCTGACGACCATCTCATCTCCACTTAAATGATGGAGCTTGATAAAGGTATCTGCCATTTTGTATGGGTGAGAGGCTAAAGCCATTCTCACTTCCATTATCTTTCCGGAGCTCAATAAATGCCCGGGCAAGAAGAAAGGGAGGATGAGCGGAGTGTTTCCTTTACGTATGTTAGTTAGGTTGGACGAGTCTCTGGCTTTCTGTCCATCATGTTCGTAAAATTAGTTAAGAGCCGTGGACGTAAGGAGGAGGAATACCTTTGCTGACGACCATCTCATCTCCACTTAAATGATGGAGCTTGATAAACTGGCTTATTCGTTCGGCTTTCGAAATCAGGGAACTTGCCTAACGCATTTGCTTTTACTGCTGGAGGGAATAATAAAATGAGTGGTTGCGCTCGTAAAATCGTTACTTTCCGCTTAGCTCTGATTCCAGATTCCAGCTTATCCACGACCTTGAGAGGTATCAAAGCTGCTGAGCACAGCAATGAACTTGCTTGCCAAAATGTTTACGTTGCCAGACTCATTTCCAGCCGAGCAGATTCTCAGCTTCTGCATTCAGCAATCCAATCACTCCTTCGCTTCGATTCCATCCGAGGCCAAATGATCACTTTGTTTATGGCCCTACAAACGCTCCTATTTTAATTCAAATCAACCCAAGTAAATGTAATCCAATATGCTTGTAGTCATTCTCTCTCGCTGTAGCTTCCAGTAAATCATGTTCTGCATCTGTACACCAGCCCGGCAATTTACTCGGCTTTCAGCCATGAGATGAACACACTCACAGGTTAAACTCACAGCATTGGACCAGAGCAGGTGACTCATCTAATTTCCATGGAGGCCTCAGATCGGCATTTGAGTGCGGTAGAAATTTATGTATGCAGATTCGCGGATTTTAATACGACATCCAACCCACAAAAACAGGTAAGGCAATAAGGAGCAGGTGCAAACTTCACCATACAAACGTACGTACATGTGGTCCCACGTGATTAAGGTTAAGGCGGTCTTGCCTAATAAAAGTTCGTGGGATGGTACACGGCATATAAATCAAGCGGACAAAGGAGCAAACGTGTTTCTGATTTTAACAACAAGATTACAGCAAGCCTTTAGTACAATTGGACTTGAGTACAGAACAACTTTTGCACTATTCCGATGTCAAAGCGAACTAATTCAAGCAAATAGGTGCAAATCCTATCACAGAAAATTATTAGTACGAGAAAAGTTTTTTGCTTTCACGAAGCCTGGCATAGGATGCATTGGCATTGCAAAATTGACGACAGTCGTAGCTTTACTCGCATGAATTCATTAGCTATTGTTGAAGCGCAGGAAAGTGCAATTCTTTCCACCAATTGCTTACGATGGCTTCATGTGGCTTCACAATTTTACTAACCACATTTCGTACGTAAACAGATACAATTTAGCAATCCCCCATTTGCATCATCGAGCTCATTGCCTTTGCTGAAGGTCTGCCATGCAATGAAAGCTACAGGACAGTCACAGCTGTTACTGGAACTTTGGAGATTTTACTCGAATCCAGGTGATGTGAGACTAAAAATCATTTCTAAATCTCGTTCATGATTATTGGCAATGGATGCACTTGATTCGGACACAGAGCTTCGAAAAGAAGTCAATTGATTACTTTTCATAGCCACCGTAGCCTTCAATTCAGATCGAGAGGTAAAGCGCTGTTCAAAGAAGCTGGACACTCAAAGCACTTTTTGGCTCACTGAACTTTATTATTCTTTGATGGTCGCTTCGAACTAAAAGCTTGGCATTTAACAAGTTCTGGCATGGGTTTCCGCCGATGACCACTGTCACAAACAACTCATTGACTACTTACAGCATAGTGATTCAAATTCTAACGGAGTAAGTTGGAAAGGTTACGCTACTTGTAAAGTTGGCTGCCTGGAGGCATGACTAACTGAAGTAAATTGGCTAAAGTAAATTTGGATGTGAAGGATGTAGGTAAGACACCGTGTGTTTCTGAGCTGAAAGAGAAGAGCGTGTGTGTAGAAAGTATCTCTTTACTCCAATAGAAGTGATGAAATTGAAATCAGAGCCTGGAAGAGCTCATTTGCACCCTGGCTGCTACCCCGGTCTGATATCGTAGTACCGCATGAATCGTGTTACCGTGGTTACTGAAAATGTCATTTGTAGCATCATAAATATGTACGTGAAACCATGGAAGTTCCATCCATCAAATGATATTATTTTTCTCAGCTCGTCAAGTAAATGGAGGTACGTGACTGGGTTTCGTAAGCAGAAATGATTTGCAAACTTTCTCTACGGAGTGATTCCGTCTCATACTGTTTGCTTCAAAGGTTTTGCGCACAGCTTTGACTTGAGCTCATTTCCAGTTATGAGTTTCGTTTGGTTCAGAATGATTAGAAACCCTCTAACATTCATAAAGTTTTCAAATCCTCTCTCCTCCTCCTTGCGGCTTCAGGTACGTTGCATTCATTTTCATTCAATCTCAGTTTCTTGCAAGAACTGTGAGTCGATACATCCCCTTGGATTTCCAGTCGCCTTGACTCTTTTCTCCTTGCCTAGTAGTCATCATCATTTCCCCTGTCATTTCCTCCGCTAACCAATGGAGTTTTATCCAAGTGTGGAAGTCGGTTCCAAGAAATAGGATTGATCAGCTTTCGCTGGCAGCCTAGTTGCGTCCGTCAAACATGCATGTGTCAATTTTTCACTCGGGCTACGGCAGGAACTTGTGTGTTTTTCTTTTTGGCGCCGATCTTTATTGCATTGCCTGCCTATGTATGTATACTGATGATGTCTCATTTCCGCAAACTATTAGCAGCAGCTTATGATACGAGCCAAAATGCTCTAGCTTTCCACCCATCTCTTCCATCTGTCACTCGTCTTGTGTGCTTCCGGTCTGAATAAATCGACTTGACTTCTTGACAGAAGGCACAAGAATCTCTTCCCCCTTCTTCGCAGATTCCACCAGATCGGGCAAGCATCAAATCCCCTTGCAAAACGGAGATGAGGGTCACCCGCAACACAATGGCCTCATAAACCATGCCTTGTTCAGCCACTGCTAGTCTTTGGGTTTTTTATTCCGAGATAAAAATATATTTCCAAACCACTAATTTTTGGCAGCCATCATCTCCGATACCGAAAGCACTTTTTCAGCAAATGCAATCCTTCCGTTCTGTTCACATCACTACGCCAGTTCGACGCTGTTCGCATATGGGCTTCATCACGTCTCGTCTCGGTAGGACCTGTTCCACGGATATGTACTTGAGAGCTTACAGCCGTACTTTTGCAAAGTACTTTTGCTACTATTCTGCTGTTTCTTAATGCTTATAGGTCGGTTCTTTCCCCGTGTTATCGTACAAAGTTACGCCGTTAGTCGGTTATATTTTGCGTTAGAATCTGTGTGATTCCTTGTACTGGTTTTATGCTACGGTTTAAAATATATCCAGTATGAAAGAAGAGATGGAATGACTGGGAAAACCCGGGGAAGAAACGGGCTAATAAGAACATGGACTGGAGTCAAATCACGAGTTTTGTAGCACATGCTTTTTGCTGAGTCATCAACGATCGCTCGGTTCACTTCCCAAGTTACTCGTGCTGGACGTTCGGGAAGGGAGACGAGGGAAATTACGCGCTTGGATTTTCACCTGGTTGACAAGGTTTTGCGTAAGTTTCTAGAAGCTCCTAATGGACAACTTTCTATTCTTGTAACATACGCCGTGCCATATCCAATTGGAGTTTGGCAATACTTTCTTTGCGAAACCAGACTTGAAAGACTCGGCTCACATTTTAAAACATTTGAGGAGGACCCTACCAGCGTAGGTACATCTGTTCCAGTCAACCAGGGATAAAACATTGAAAATTTGAACAAGCAGAAACGGCAGACCCGAACTGGGAGGGAGCAGGCTAGGCAAGGTGGAATTACATTTTACCAGGGACATGCTTATATCACATTACTCTTGGTGACTCGGTTGCCGTAGGATGTCAAAGTTTTGAGTAAGGCGGGTGAAAGTACACACACATCACGTATTACTTGCAGCTCTTGAGGAAAAATCTAGGATTTCAAAATAGTTGGCAGAAAACTCACTTAGTCAACAAGCTCGAAAGGAAACTCGGGGAGGATTCCTTTGAGATGCAACTACATGGGAATGCTGGCAAGGTACTATCTTGAGGATCATGACGTGGCAAGCTGAGGAGAAAGTCCTGACATGATCTGTCCAGCATTGGGTTACACGGGAGGTAGATTGAAAAACTTGGTAAGTTAATACGAAAGAAGGTCTCGTCTCCCCTCGTTTCATGTTACCTTACGTAAGATGAGCTTTGTTAGTATCCTTGAAATAATTTATCTCCTACTTTCCCCTACCTAACTGGCACAACAGTTAACTTTAGAATGCATCAGCTGGAATCATACCTCATCCTCCTGAGGTAAAAGCATGTTCCGGTGTCCGACTTGTTTGTTTCAAACAACTTGTTAAACAGACTCTCCCTCTCCTTTCCTCGCTCGTCAATTATGAAGGCGGTAGGATGATTGCATACACAATGGGAAGAAACCAGTTGGGATGATGAGTGAGCGGAGGGCATGGTCAACCCAAATTCAATCTTGTTAAAATTACTCACTCGCTTGTACCAAAAGTGTTGTTCATGTATCCTTCCGCCCTTCCAACAGGATACAACTATAGCCTTGCATCATTCTTTCAGATTTACCGCAGAATTTCATCACGCCGAGCTATGGACTTTTGTTTATCTGAACTATAAGTTTCCACTGCGTTGATACTTCCAAAGCAGGATTGGCCGAAACATTTGTATTGCAGATTTTTTTTTCACGAATTCAGCACAGTTACACAGCCCTGGCTTTCCTCCCGGTTCTATTGCCTACTGCCTACTTATTTTTTACTGAGGAGTAAATGTGAGGAGGGACCGAAACTGGATAGTAACTGGCTGTCATCGAGTTCACCTCAGATTCGGAATTCCCAGGATGATCGTTAAAATTTTTGTCCAATGCCAGTCTCCGTGGCTAAGTGAAGCAGCATCACTGGCAGATAGGAAAGGAAGGAGTTGAGCTCGTTATACGATCAAGTACTTTTGCTCCTTATGTAGGCGATTACGCCCTGGTGGATAACATCGGCCACAAATGAGCCGTAGCACAGAGAGAGAGAGAGAGAGAGAAAAAGACTCCATGCCCGGCATATATAGTAGTGTGGCAAGTTGAAAAAAGGGATCAAAAACCCTGCTTCCATGCACACAAAAACGAGATGAAGCATGCTTCCCATGGCAACTCCTTTTACATGACCATCTCATTCCACAGTTGTTCTTTCTTAAGGGTTCTTTGGTGCTCGTTGAACTACACATTTTGTTCCGTACTGGTTGGAAGTTGCGAGACGAAAGGGTCATTAGGTTCTTTCCCTCGCACATGCTTAAATTTTCCCAAGGAAAACTTCCCCTTCATATCCCCTGTCCTAATGGGCGCAAACCAATTTCAGTTTCGCAAACGCAGTTCGGCACAGGGTGTGCAAACAGTTTAGCCGAACCTCGCTATTAGTAGCTCAAGGCAAGGCCACATAATTCCATGTGCTTCAACGGGACTGTGGCGGCGTGAATGACAAGAAGAGGCAGAAATCTTGTTTGCCTCCTCATTCGGCCGCAGCGTGGACAATTACTGAACTGAGTATATTCGCGTCGTACGCCGCGAGAAACCTGCTCTTTCTCTTCTGACTCTCTCACTCTCTCTCTCTCCAACGGGGAGGCTTTCGTGTAAAAAATCATTCACATTGTCTACATCATGTTTTACAAAAGGGACTGTGGACCGAGCAAAGCGAACAAATTACCTGTGGAAGCGACCGGATTTCCGGCTCAGATGCTCTATTACCTCTTCACGTGTTTGCTGGAATTTAGCACCGGGCTCTCTTTCTTTCACATGGTGGCAGATAAGGCGTAACCTGTGATGAACCTATGGGAAGCTCGAGACGCGTCTCTTATGACACGCGCTTGTTTTCATTTTTTCCCTTGTACTTTGCCTAATACCCTTCGTCCGTCATTTCCGGCAAGCTTTTCCCCAGTCTATCATAGAAATTTTACAGCTTGCCTTTTCCCCACCGAGGCTTAAAAGATCAAAGCGTGATGGTATGCCGTAGAGCTTTCTCCCAGCACTCGGAATGAAAGCTCCTAGCCCGGCCCATGCTGAAATGATTGTAAGAAAATGTATGGGAGTTGTATCTGCCGTCTATGGTGCGGTCAACCGGTTTATATTGGTGTACAAACACGCAGGCACTCGGTAGTTTTTCAGTGGTTGTGAATCCACAGTCGTCGCATGAAACTCATTGTTACGGAGATGGACTGGCAACAAAGGGGAAAAGATGTATTATCACAGCACGACGTTACTTCCCAGCATTGGAAGGTTCCATGCTTGCACTTGCTGCAAGCTCGGCAGAAATGTCATGAGATGTGCCAGTAGTCGTACAGCAGTATGGGCAGGGACATGAGAGCGAGTGCGGAAACCAAGGCGGAAAGAGCGTGTCACAAAGAGTCTCGATCCAGGTTGGGCGGCAGGGATCAGCTACAGGATATGATATCGTAATGATGCTCGCCTTCTGAGATGTGGTCCTGTGGTTTGAGCTATCACACTCCACATATCCTGGTTTTGTCCTACAACAGGACTCGATGACTCTTTGGCATTACGTGACGACTGGAGGGAGAGAAGAGCGACGGAGAAAGCCAACAGCAGTGAATCTTTGCTTTCTCCCTGATTCGCTTTCTTTCTCGCTTACGAAACCTCTTGTGGACTCACTGAGTGAGCACTGGTGACTGCACAACTTCCATCGAGAGAGAGAGAGAGAGAGAGAGAGAGGAAGCAACTTTTAGTTGGATAAGGGAAATGGAGAAAATCTGTTCCGGTAGCCATATATCCATCTTACTTCGTTCCCTCTGCGAAACCCTCTGTGTATTCAGTGAAAGGACAACAGAGAAGAAAATGAGCTTGAAAGCCTGTCCTATCATCGCAAGAGTAAATAGTCTAGAGATTAGCTTAAAACTTTAGGTAAACCCTACAGCATTTCTATCCGTATGTTTCGTCAAATTTCTCCGCTACCAAAACCTCTGTCAAACTCCTTCTGTCCGCCCTCCTCACTCACTCGCGTCTTTGGCAAACCTTCTTCACCGCGAACAAACCTCAGAGCCTGGCAGTAGTACTACAACATGCTGTCTCTAACTGCAGAGCGAACCTCGTCGTCATCGTCTCGTCCAACACGTACACCGTCTTCCAATCACTTCCCGATCCATCCAGCCAAGCATCTCCGAACCACGTCTGCACGGAGGTGGCAGGCACATCTTCACACCCTCACGCTCCTTCACTTTCATCTAAAGTCAATTTGTCGAGCCGCTGGTCGTCAGCCTTCCTTAGTGCAGGATTTTCCCAATTTCCCGTCAACATCTACGTGCACAAGTATCGGACCTTCAAACATCGCAGAAGGAAAGTACCAAAACAGGTGCTGCAAACCTGAGAGCCGGATCCTAGTTTGCATCTCGGGGATGCAGCTTCAGCGCACGTTATCTGTGCGTATTCGTACGCTCTTCACCGCCAACGCTGTCATTTCGCATGCTCTTCAAGTTTTCGCGAGTTCATGTCAAAATGCTGCATCCGCGTTCAAAATTGGCCACTTCCATCCACTCCTTTGTATCTCCGTGCTATCGCTAATGCTCCCTTCATCCAAAGACCATAGCTAAGATTTGCAAGTATGTTCAAGGCTGGATTTCTAAACCTCTGTTTACCAAGTCAACATTGACTGCATTAGGTGAAAATTGTGGGCAATGCCCGTATTTACGGCCGTCTTACACAGCATTATTCCCGGCCGATCTTCAGTATTCACTTGAGAGGTCATGTTTTGTCCACATAAGGCCGGCATAGAGCATAAATCGTCGACCTTCACATTGCCTGATCCAAATACTGAATGAATTTTCCCTGAATTTCCACAACAACTCTCACGCCTTCTTCAGTCTCTCTACGTGGACTTGGCCCGCGGGAAAGTACCACTATATCACGGAAATCCACCGGCACTTTCACCTGCAGTCTTGGGGCTACCATATTTGCTCTCTACTTATCATATGCATGTGTATTTATTTTACGAATTATACCGGGGAGAGAAAAGGCGAGAAAATCAGTAACAGCTTTTACCTCGATAGTAAGCAAGCTGCGGATGACAGTTATTGATGCTTCATAACCGCTCCTATTCTTCCATGCAGAGCTGAGCACAACCTCAGGATGAAGCTTCAAGTTTGTCATCCAGAACAGCATTTTCGGCATGAATCTCCTCACCGGCAATTCCTCCTCTGGAGCTCAAAGTCTTTCTACCAGCTCTGAAGACAGCAGCGTGCTAATCTCCGTACTAACTAGTAAGGATATACGGAATGAGTGCAATCCGGAAATTGGTATGAAGTTACGCTGGTGACAGGTCGACCTACTCTTTTGCATCTGCATTAACTCCTAATTACGTAAAACTGGGCTTTGTCTGATGTGACCCGTGCGACACTTTTTGCCAGACTTGTTTACACAAATGGGGAATGCCAGTACTTGAAGGAAGTTTAGGCCCTTTTTTTATTACCAAAGTTTAGCGTGACGTCGGAAATTTGGAAGGAGGAAAAAGTGACTTTTGCAAGACACCAAGTCCTTAAAAATTTTCAGACTTGACT
>VRMD01000216.1:0-33960 GCA_009872375.1 Sminthurides bifidus
TTGTTTACAATCGTTCACATATTTCCTCAATATACACTTTTGGAACAATACCGGAGCTGCTTCCTTGCGAAAAGGTAACTGACATCTGATGAGAGTTGGTAGTTTCTATACCGACTCTGAAAAGTAGATTTTTTAACTGTTTTGCTTTGGCGCACCATTAACGGGCGGAGATCCTTTCACGATGTCAAGAGCCGTCCTTTTGTTTTCATACAGTTTGGTAGTTACAATTCCTCAACAACTTATGCAAGTTACGTGGTAGGTTGTTCGCCCCTTGGATCATTTCCGGTTCTGATGACTGTCAGCCTTGAAAAACTCCGCTCTCGCTTCCTCACGACGACTTACGCATTATAAGTTAAGTGACGTCTGACGCGTACGTACAAGAGAATCTGAAAGTTAGAAAAACCTGTAATTAATTTCCATAGTCTTTCGAATCAGGCGAATCAAAAGTTGCTCCAATCAACTCGTCAATCTGGCAGCCGAATCTGGCATTTAGAAGAAAAAGTGACAAGAATCGACAAAAATTCAAACCGCACAAGCTCATGTTGGGACAAAAGAAAAGAATTACAAAGTTACGAAGAGACAAGCAATCCTCAAGCATAAAGAATCAGAGACAAAGCGAACTGCAACTCCTGGAACCCAAAGTGAAGCATGTTTCTCGTCTTCAAGATGAATGAACAAACTTTTGGAAAGTCAAAAGGCAAGCAGTCAAACACCCAGGCAGGCGGAGGAGATAGAGAAAACCGGCCGGAAAGAGGAGCGAGAAGCCGAAGGAGAAAGGGAAAAAAATCTTAAATTATATTCATTAAGACAAAATCATCTGAATAGACAATGTCAATTCGAGAGGAACCATAAGCAGCCGTATCTTAATGAGATGAAGGTGAAACTGGGAGAAAAGTTTTTAAAAAAGCCGTTAATTTTCACACGCCGGAACTACAGATAAAGCTCCCCTTGACAGCTAACATTCATAATGACTAGAATAACATGGACTTCTTTTCGGGAAGGAAATGAATAAAAAATCCACAGTCTCCTCCCTTGTGAAAATGAACAATCCGAAAACTAAAACTCATTACACTTTCACGCTCCAGCCAACCCTCGCGACCGTCATCCACACACCACGTACATATGTACACTGCTCTTCCATCAATTTCGCAGAGGGTGAAAACTCCAACGAGAGGGTGAGTGAAATTAGAGGGGAGAAAAGGAGGGCTCATGATGCTGAAAATTAAAATGAATAGCACTACACGCTACAATGTGATAGATTCGCCAGCAACTATTACAGCTACCACTACCTTTAGCTAACTCCAGTCTCGTATCGCACATATGTACATACACGCTCACCACCATGACTCTTCCATTTTGCTTTCCCCAACTGATTCAATGATGAATTTCACAAGAAGCGCAAGCAACTTGCTATTTTAGCTCACCAACCGAAAAACAGTCATTAACGCCTTCCCCTCCGCAATCCATTCGTCCCATGCTTCATTTTCCTCTAAAGCAATCCCAGCAATCCTCTTTCTCCATCCTATTCCAAATTCCACACCCGATTCAATCCTCAAGTAATTTCGGCCTCGACCAACTCCCTTAATGGCCAGCTGGTATTGGTGCACATGTGAGCAATCCTGAACGCGTGTTTTTGAAAAACCAAGCTGGAATTCAATTCAGTTCACAGCATCGCCATGACTTGGTCTCTACCCTACGCTTGCATCGAAATCTCTCCCATGCAAATTATTTCATATTCCAAATCCAATCAATCCCATCCCAGTAATCAAATCGGGAAACAAATCTCACTTACACAAACCTAATATGCTCTGATTCGAGAAACAAAACAAAGCCTAATGGAGGAATGCTGCCACTGAATCAAAGCCAGGAGCTTGCTTGAGGGAAAATCACCCTAATAGGAAAATTGGCCAGGAAGCAGAATAGAAGATACAGGGAGAGACAAATAAGATTCTCATTCATTCGCCGCTGTAGTAGGAAAATTACTTTGAGATGTGTGCAAAGACGAAGAAAATGCAGAGGCTAGTAAATTTCATTCCTTCGCTCTCTCTCTCTCTCTCGTCTATGCGCTATCCTATCTGATGAAGCACATCTGTTACCCATCTACACAGAATCCAGGATTGGAGGATCATCTTCTTCCCTGCAATTACAATCCTGCTGTATCCAAGACCAATTCATCTAAATCCTCTCTCTCTCTCTTCTTCCCCTATCAACCACTGCTATCTGCCTATAAAAGACACGCTCCTATCTCCTTTCCATCCTACCCACATCTAAAATCATTCACGCATCCATCAATTTACAGACTAATTCAAAAGCCCCGAATCCGTCCAAAGATCCAATCCGGATTCTAAAACCCTTCTTCTTCCTCCACGCATCAAAGAACTTTGCTAGGGGTGCCTCGGCTTTGCTGAGGCATTGCTATCGCAAAGTAGGCGGAAAGTAGCTTAGGACCTCAGGCAAAGTAATACACGACTGCACCTAGTCTAGGAGCAAAACTATACAGACTTGTTCCCCAAAAGGAGGAGACGGAAGATCCAATCCGTTTGTTTCAACCAATTTTGGTACGAAAACATGCGTTCAAATAATTTGAGGTACTAAGACATATAAGCTGAATAAAACAAAAGCAAAGCAGAAAAGCAAAGATCGACGATACTCTTACAACAAGGTTTCACATAACAATTTCAGAAGCTCATTGCCTGAACTACGATCTGCTCCAGATATGCGAATTCAATTGCCCGGCTTAAAACAAAGTAACCAAAAAAAATGGCTGTTCTCTTACCTTACGTTATATTTTACAGATGATGGCCATAATACTGGGGCGGGTAGTGGTACGCCTCATTGTGGAAAGCAGGATCACCATGGAGGTCTGTGAATCATCTGTTGACCGTCCATCATGTAACCCATGGAACCGTCAGGACTGTACGCTCCACCTGGTGGACCATGAGGAGGAAACACTGTAACATATTAAACATGACGCTTCAGTTCAGTGAAACTCACTTGAACCTCCAAACTACGAGGAAATAGTAAAAAAAATCAAAGAAAACATAAGTAACCGACAGGATTTTACAGAATTCTCTCCCCTGTAAAGTGGATTTCCCATAGTATAAAATATTGTACCGCATTGCTAGCCACTCCGAATCAAACTTGAGATCCCAGTAACATACCAGCGCCATGCCTTTAAATGCATGTATTCATCCTATTTAGACCCACACCTTTTGGTTTTCCCTTGCCGAGGTCATAAATTAAGTCAGTCGCTTAAACCAAGGGGAAAAGCGGGCTGAATTGTAAAACGCGTTGCTTTCACTCTCGCTCTCCTCTTCGTCTACTTTTTCTTCCTGCCTCCTTCAAGAGGTGTTAGGAGAGCCATTAGACTGACCAGGGAATCTATATAGATTTTCGTGACAATAGAAACAGGGAAGAGTGGAGAAATCCTATACTCCTCCTCCTCCCGCTAGTTTAAGCTCTGGCGGAAAAAACACAGGTTGAAACACAAGCCCGCTACTGGAGTTAAGAGTCACCCGCATGCAATTCTGCAAGTGCTTTCTTAATCCGGAGAAAAATCCCTGCCCATATCCAGCTCCGGTGTCAGAAACAGGATTGTTGGATCGTGATACATGGCTCCTTAGGGCTCCATCTCGCTTCTTTTCTCCCATTCCTTCTCCATTCTAATCGACTAGAACACCGGCGCTTTCCTTATACAACACTCGGACCCACTGGACGAAACACCAGGATCGCGTAAGTATCGCCACAGAATTGCTTACACGTAGGACCAACGGCTTGAAACACGCTCCGAAGTTTCGGTTCCGAATCTTTCAATCATAGAAAGATCCAAAAACACTGCTTGGAAAATTGCTGTTGCCATTGGCAACGGCAGTTACTTCAGATACTCAGTATTGACAGCCTAGCCTATCACTAAGTCTAGGCCGGGCATTATTCCACGTCGATTCGATACAACTGAGAGGGAAGCAGGAAAGAAAGCTGACTTTCCCCCCAGAATTTGAAATGCGGAAGCACGGCTAGAAATTTAAGTCACCAATTAACACAGCAACCCAGGCCTGAGCTCTGCAGCCCCGAGAACATTTACAGCCGCGATAAATATTGAAGGATGAAGGGCTCGGATGCAGCGGAATGCTAACTGCTATATTTGAATTATGGAAATACCAATCATTACTCCACTCAAGGAGGAAGAGGGCAAGAGGCAAATGCAGCCCGGAATTTTGATGAGCTCCTGCTTCGCCTCCGAATTGATTGCAATGCAATAAAATTTATTCTGTACACATTTCCTCCCAGACTAACAATACTTTCGGAGACATGACTAATGGCTGGTCAGTGCGACCTCAGAAACAGCTTCCGTCATAATGAGGCAATTAGCACTCCGTGCACAGCCGGCTCCAACAACAAAACTAATGGACAACCAAGCTTAATAGATCCATCTCGGCTCCATATCACGGAAAATCATCCTCGATGCGAGTAACAAAGTATCCGACTCATTCATATTTTCCAATAGGGTATTCCAAAGTCCAACAATTGAGCTGAGCACAGCACCCTATTTAAGATTAGTACTACAGTTTCTTCAGCTAATAACCCACAGCACTATGTCAGATCAACATGAGATCATGCCCTGAGGGCAAATTCACAAATTCTGAATCACAGCCAAATTCCAACATTTAAGCACATGATCTGATAGATCTCATCACGGGGAGTTCGTTAATGCCATCGGCGACCTTCTCCGACACATATTAGCGAAGTTATTAGGGTTTTTACCTCTTGGTGCCATGTAAAATGAACGCAGTTATTTTGACCTAGCGTCCAAAGTTTCAGGAATTTCGAAAAACGGATTGCAGAACTGAATTCAGCGTAGCGAGTTACCCCTACACACCGAGTTTCATGTAAAAACTCGAGGTCAAATTTTCGACCTCGGAGTCGCACATACCTCTTGGTGCCACGTAAAATGAACACAGTTATTTTGACCTAGCGTCCAAAGTTTCAGGAATTTCGAAAAACGGATTGCAGAACTGAATTCAGCGTGGCGATTTACCCCTACACACCGGGTTTCATGTAAAAACTCGAGGTCAAATTTTCGACCTCGGAGACTCGCTGCTCAAAATCCATGATGGTTAGCCTTCCCATTTTTTGGGCGATTTTGATAAAATGTCGAAAAATGGCAGTTTTGACACGGTTTCCTATAGAATCGAGCTCAGGAAATTCACTGGTGAAGTCCTTTTTTCGATATGAAGCTTCGTTTGTCTGCTATCGAGGTTCAAAGTTGAAAGTAGTGACAGGTTTAAACGAACACCTGTTTAACATGAGCTTAAATGGACAATTCATCAGATTACAATACACCCTTCAGAATGGCTTCCGAATCATTGTTTTTAAACGTTCTGTACTTATTTGGACATGTGTGACAAACGTACAGTTTACAATCTACCATTGCTTGATATTTTTAGGAGGGCTCCGAACGAGCACTGAGGGGTTATGGGTTCCCGATGTCAACGGCGGCAATGAAGATCGGACGTGCCAGATTTGCAAGAGTGTTTTCAGCCACAGAAGAGGTTTGCGTCGTCACATGCTAAACATGCACGCAGGGGACAAGGAAGTCGGCACTTGTCGTTTTTGTGGAATTAGAATGAAAAAATGGGGAAGTAATCTACGAAGACATGAGAAAAGGTGCGTGGTATGGAACTTCGCTAGACGCAGACGCTGAAGACTGAAGTCACGTACGGTTAAGAAGTAACAGTTTAGGTTGCTTAGGAAAATGATGAAATGTAAAATTACTGCTAGATTTTTAGACCAGCAGTTTACCCATTCTAAGACTGGAACTTAAAGATGTCAAAAAATTTGTTTATCTAAGGGGAAGAAAAGAATGAGAATTATCTATCAGTAATCAGCTTTATTAAATCATATCACATCGTAATTATTGAGGACTAGGGCTAACTGTTCAACAGAATTTTTGTTGCCTTCGCGTACGTTGGAAAAGACGAGGATTTTGGAATGCAACTAGAAGTTACGAAATTTGCGTTGTGTGTGAGAACAAAACAGATCAGATTTCCTTTAAAAAGCTTAAAGCGCAGTTTTGATCTCAATCTCGTAAACATGACTGAAACCATCTTCTACTACAAGTTCAAGCATTAGACTAACCAAAAAATGAAATGTTAAGTATCGCTTGAACTACAGCACAAAAACAATAACAATGTACTTAACTTGCGATTAAAAACGAAAAAGTTGTATGAGCCAGAGTGAGTTACCTGAACTAAAAGTTATGCGAATCGGAAAAAGATCGTATCCAAGCTCCAACTTTAACATGCTCAATATATGACTCTAGAAGTGAACAGGTAATTACTGTAAGCCGTTTCACTCATACATACAGGATTTAGGCCATGTTGCTTCCGAGAGTTAAAACTTCGAAGCAAGGTCCGCATACTCTCACTGGTTTGTTCAAATTGAATTTGACGATGGGAATATCTTTATCCGAGCATTTGCTGCAAAGAAGGCGTCCGCAGTGCCGGCTGTAATAAAATGTAAGTCGGAATAATAATACGATTGAGAACAAGCATAGACTTAAGCGGAAGATGGCTGACCCCTCATGAAGGCTCTACATAATTTTAACAGTGAGGTGCTTACCAATGATGCTTTCTTAACGTAATGCTAAATTTAGAACCACATTCAAGGCAAATGTCACCCTCTGCCCATGGTGGTTCTTCCGTTAAAAAGTCGAGTAATCTACAGAGAGGCAAATTTAGTGAAATTAAGATCCTATTACAGCCTGAGTAAATAAATGAGGTTTCATACAAACCACCTGTATGAATGTTGTATATACCTGTACAATAGCTGCTTTGTAGGAACTTGAAAGTTGAAAATAGTGATGCCCTGCTTGTTCATAGTTCCAAGACAAACCCGAGCTTTAACGAGAGATCTGCACAAGCTTCCGTTTCCTTGAATATATGCTAGAAGCAGAGCTGCAAGCAAAACATCAGCATTTTAGTACAGTACAGTTAGTACCACGTAAGAGATTGTGCTTATCAGCCGTAGGGCAGTTCAGTCTTCAGCAACGGTTTGATATTAAGAGAAACCGTTTCAGAGCTATTATTCACCTTAAGATAAAAATAGGATAGAAAGACTTACGTGTATTTCCATCCACATCTGCATTGTTAAGGGGATAGTCAGGCATACATCCTATGAACATATCAAATATTTCACTGGAATTTTCTTTGCCGTATCTGTAAATTAACAATGAGTTCGCCTTGTTACGCGCTTTAAAATCCATCAATTCAGAGTGCTTTGTGAGACGAAAGTTATTAGATTACATGAATTTTAGAAGCTATTACGTACTTCGCTAGGACGTGTAGAGGATTTTGTCCTTTTATATTCATGGCTTCTGCATCTATACGTGATTCAGTCAACAAAACCCTGCAAACATCTAAATGTCCTTCCCTTACGGCCAGATGTAAGGCGTTGTTCATTTCGCTATCAACAGCATTGAAGTCGGCACCCTCGCTAAGTAGAATGGATGCGATAGCTGCCGAGCCACGGGTCGCAGCGATGTGTAGTGGTGTAAATTTCTGGAGTGTTCTATCATTGATGTTGGCGCCTCCTAATAATAAGTTACGAACCTTTGAAGAACCAAATTATCAAACGTCAAACCGTGGCAAAATCGATATATTTTTAAAACTTGGTAATGGTACAATCTCTCTCGACCTTACCATCATCTCAGAATCCGTATCGATTGCCAAATGCAACGCGCTGAGCTGCCTACTATCTTTTGTCCGACAATTTACATCAATTTTAATCGATAAAAGAAACAGTACACTCTCTATATCTCTTTTTTCAACTGCTATGTGTAGGAAATTTCTTCCTTTGGCATCACACTGAAATAAAGAATATTAGCAGCAGATGAATAGTGAAGGCTGTTTGGTGAAACATTCGAGTATAGGAAACTTGATGAAAAAAGGATGTTGTCATTTACCTGCTCCGCAGCGTTTGGGAAACGATTCAAGATTGTTTGCGCGGCTTTATTATTTTTATAAATCATTGCGGTTGCAAAAGGCGACAGTCCAGCTTTATCTCGAATGCTCAAATCTATATCTCGCTGGTCAAGCAGTAGAGTGGTTATTTCATCGTGCTGGTTCTGGATGGCAATGTGTAGAGCAGTCTTTCCTTCCACATCCTGTAACATTTTTAGCCACTTAGTGCGTGAATGGATATCGTTCATAGTGAAACAGAAAAAAGCTCTTCTACTTCATACATCATCTTCCCATTACCTTTAAATTAATGTCTGCGCCATGCTCCAGTAAAGTTTGAACAAGTGCAGCTAGACCCCAAGTGGCAGCCAAGTGAAGAGGGGAAGCCATGTCCCTCGCTTCTTCGCCACCACCTCCATTCGGGCCAGGTCTTCTGGGAGAATTGAGATCACAGCCGGCTCGGACGAGAAATATCCCTATTTCTTCTTTGTTTTCGTCAATGCTTCTATGCAATAACGTTTGTTCGCATCCGTCTGGGCCACGGCTCCAAAAATCTGTATCTACTCCGTATCTGTCCAAAAGTTTGCAGGTTTAGTTCGGTAAACTGTAATTGCACTGGACAGCCACAACGTCGAAAAGCTTCTCATGTGCCCATACGACATGATCTTACCGAACTAATATTGACGCTATTTCATCAAGACTAAGTTCAAGAGCACACCAAAGAGCACAATCACCCTGGTCGTTAGGTGATGACATATCAACTCCTTGCTTACATAGCGCTTCTACAACTACTGGCATATTGGCACCCATTGAGAGAAATAACGGCGATTCCCCTGAGTTTCTGAAACAAGAATGTTTCAGTTTTTCAGACTAATAACTAAGCATCATGTTGAAATGAATATTGCAATTTCAAAACTGAAAATCTTACGTTTCGTTTATATTGGCACCATGTTGCAGCAAAAATAATGACGCCTCTTGTAGCCCTTCCTTGATGCAACAATTCAGTAACGGCTGTCCATCATAATCTTTTGAATTGGAATCGGCTCCGTCTACAAAACATAACAGCAGCGTTCATGAGGGTCTTCATCTCCTAAATGCCAAAATCTTTTAATTTAATCAAGCAGTAAGGTTCATACTTTCCACTAAAAGCTTTGCCAGGTCAAACTGATCAGTCTTCAGAGCATATGCTAACGCAGGGAGACCGTCCGAATCTCTTAGATTTATCTGTAAGAGCCTTGGTGAATCGCTCTTTAGGCCTAACTCGATCAGGGCACGAGCACATTCACTTTGTTTCTCCATTATAGCAACATGTAGAGGTGTTAGTTGCGAATGAGTTTGCTGCGCATTCGGATTCGCTTCAGACTCTAACAATACACGTGTGAGTCGGGGCAATCCGTACTTACAAGCGGAATGTAGAGGACTTTGACCCTGTAAGAATATCAATAGATATTTCAAGCCATATTCATATAAATAGATGTAAGAAGTGTTCCGTTGCATAGCAAAAGTTATCTTATGATAAAATGTCTAGATAAAACTTGCCAAAACATTTAAATGATCAACATTTGCTCCATTCTGGCACAAAAATATGCCTGAATCCTCCATCTTTTCTTGCGCACACAAATGTAATATTGAATCTCCATTGGGCGAGGAAACCTGCAAAAATAATGACATAAATATTGCTGACGCCTTGCTTTTACATGTTACACATACATGTTGTCCTTAACTAAAGCATCGGTAGCTAATAGTCACTGATCCTGGGCTTAACGTCAAAACTTACCGCATTCGTAGAAGCACCAGCTTTGACAAGAACAATGGCCATACTATTGTCGTCCCATTTCATCCGCTTTTCGGCACATTTCAATGCCAGCCAAAGGGCAGTCTGTCCATCCTCGGTTTTGCATTCAAGGTTTGGCTTACCGTGATCTAGAAGAAGCTGCAATAGTTCTTCATCTTCACCAATGACGGCAAGGTGTAAGACAGTCCTATGCAAAAGGTAGGTTGAAAATAATGAATGTAATCATAAGATACAGCAAAGTGCTTTTCACCAGAATGCTGTTGGCATTATTTTTTTCACTAGTATGCTTTAAGTTACTTTGCAGTGAAATAGCATTAAATACGTACATGCCATCTTTATTCTGAGCGTCTGTGTCAGCACCACACTGCAACAAACGCTTTGCGACTTCCATTAATCCTTTGCTTCTGCAAACCAGATGCAAGGGTGTATCACCACTCTTGGACCATTTAATAGAAGGAGAGGCACCTTGCGCAAGAAGAAACAGCGAAGCGTATTCATCATCTGCAACACGGAATAAAATAATGTTATCATACTTCACTTATGCGCGATGGTACATGACCAGATATTGTCTTCAAAAACTGTCAAAACACATTGCTGCTTACGTACTTCTTAAAATCGCTTTATGCAATAATGTATAATCCTTCGAGTCACGAGCGTTCAAATCAGCTCCATGATCGACTAGTGTTTTCGCAATTGCTGCTTGCTTGGACTTCAATGCGATATTCAGCGGAATATCATCTCGGTTATCGACTTCGTTCAGCTTAGCCTTGCTCTAAAACATTTGGATTCAAGAATAAGCCACATGTAGCGTAATGATACGATTAGATTAATACTTTACGCTAGAATTTTGATGCAAGTACCGTCACATCCACCAAGTACAAAAAGACGACATCCTCTCTTTCTATGCGAATGGCATCATGCAAAGGATATTGCGACTTGGACTTAAACATGTCGTACAAAAGTGGTGCAGTCATATCTTGGAAATCCTCTTTGGTGAAGTCAATCTAGTTAAGTCACACAATCACTCCATCTCATTTTCCTTTTAATCAAGTATTTGAATTTCTTGCATGTATTTTTATCCTTAAGATTTACCCAATGCGCCGCTATAAGCTGTGAGCAGTGTTCACGCAACGCGAACGCACCGATGGCCTGCGCAGTGACATAGAATTTGATGCAGTTGTTAATTTTCACTGATGAAATCAAAGTCTTTTCACATCTGCATCAACATAACCAAAGTTACACTCGCACGCACAGAAAATGCGAATAGCTTTAGCCTGCAAATAATAATGCATACGTCACTTACTTGTCAACTAACTCTTGCAATTTGAACTGGTTTGCGACTTTCATTAACTCTAGAGTGGACACTTCCCCACATGAAAAATCTACTTGATCCGTATAAATCCATTTGAGCATTTGTACTCCAACATGCTGCACTAAGTCTGACCAATCTGTAAGCACAGTATACGTACATTTCATCACAAGTTTCCTGCTGTTCAATTTTATGATATGTATAGCTGTAATTTACCGATACCTAAGGATTCAACCTGCTGAAGGCTTGGAACACCCCATGATGAACTTCTTGCTAAAAGTACAAATTTGTGAGCAGGAATGGTTTTGTCTTTCAAAATTATCTTGATATCACTGCAATACAAATACACGCATCGCATTTACTTTCCGAGTCCCAACTAGATCAATTCAAGCATGGATTGCAACTTCCTCATATTGATTTTTGTGGCATCAGTTCAGTCAGAGTGTAAACAGCCATTTTCAAAGTAATAATCATAGGAAAATAGTCAATCATTCATTCCGTAAAAGACAACACTATGATATACCTGTACGTTTCTTGCTCGAAGAGATCAGCAACGGTTTTCAGCAGTCGGACTACGAAACTGTCATCTCCAACTTCTCCGCTATTAGCACAGGCAATCGCATACTGTAAGATTCACACAACTCTATAATAGCTATCAATCCATCTATGCATGTTTTATCACTTAATCAAATAGTTAATATTAAGTATGTAGTTTTACCTTCCGCTCCAGCTCCGTATGACGATGCTGCAGCTTAACGTATTCTTCGCGTAACAACGCCAAGTGGTTCTGCAGCTTGGATACTTCATCTGCCACCACTGTGTTCAATTTATCATTCAAGCCAACCACAACAAAAAGAAAATTTTAGATTATTCCTCTCAATTTCTTCTGCTTCAAAGATAAGATTTTTCCAGAGGGAAAATTATTTCACGTTTAGCAGTTGATAAGACATGATTACTTACCATTATGTGACATAGCGACTGTCCTTCCTAGATCTTCAACAGTTCCACCGATTCGTGTCCGTCGAATGTAAAGCCAGGACAGACGACAGATACAGCTGCAGAAAACATAATCTTTAAGATCAATTCAACCTGAACGAAAACTGAAAACAGTTGAGCAACAAAGAGCAATGATCATCAGTATCAGTTTCTTCGTAATCAGTACCCGTGGCGAAGGGATAGACTAATCAGTAATTAGCTAAAATCTTCGTCATGTTTTTTCCAGCCGGCAAACCGGACTGATGACAATTGCTGTTGCTATGTTCAAAAAAAATTGTCACGACAAAGTTGCAGGAAATAAGCTATAAAATTAGCCCAGCTTACAGTAATTAGGTCCGGAGTTGCCTCTTAGATTCCTAGAATTTCGACACATTTAAGTAAACGAGGCGTGACAGCCTTATATGTAGTTTATTATGTGTCCTCTCCTGTAGTCTTGAATACCGCTACCACAGCAGTGTTGTTAATGAAAGTCCATTCCGGATCCCGATGACCGAGTCTGTCAAAACTGGTGTGATATAGAGCAAAAGGGCGAAGTACGAACGAATCCTCCTCCTTAAGAATTTAATGAACGAGAGAACACAGCCACGCGTACGGAACATACAGTTTGAGATAAGTTTTGTAGACACACTTGCTATAATCCAGTCGTCAGAGGGCTTTTCAGCACGCTTCAAATACATTGCAGAGTTTTTCCAAATTTACAATCGCAGTTAACGAAGGGAATTTTAAAGGAAAACTTAATTGAAGTGAGTGAAAACTAATTGTGTTCCCAGTAAAATCATAAAAATTAGTTGCTGGTGAGCAGTCTTAAGCGCCTTTATCCATGGTAGGGCTAACGGTTTAATGCATCAAATAATCATTCCCAGGAACTTTCTGGTCGATTATTAACGTGGTGTAACCGGAAATTGAACGCGTGTGCATTAGATTAGGTTTATAACTCGCTTCTTTTTGTCGCAGTTATATCGTTTGTTGTGAATTAATTATAAAACAGTTAAATGGATATCCAAAAAAGTGTCGGACTTGCATAAGGTTTAAGACCAGTTGGGTACGACAAGAAGAGTGGTTTAGAGCATCGTTAGAAGCAGATTTATCGACAACTAGAATGGATAACCAAGGAAGTGGAAAGTCGGGTAGCCAGTTTGCCTTGCAGTGGAATGGCTATGAATCTCACCTAACTAGTGGAATGAAGGTTTTACTTTCTGATGAGAGCCTGGCGGATGTTACTCTTGCGTGTGATGGGAAATATCTTAGAGCGCATAAATTAGTCCTATCGTTATGCAGCCCCTATTTCAAGACTTTGTTTGAGGTAAGTTTTATTCGGCTGCCTTTGAGGAAGAGCAATTTAGCGAGTTTAAGAAATACATTTTATCTGCATCTGAGTGGGAAGAAGAGCGTGTGAAGGTGATGACTTTTCAATATATGGTTTACAGCTTCATACACTTGACCGAGGAGGAACTGTCGTCATCTTGAACAATGTCAAGTTTAAAGACTTGGAGAACATTTTGCACTATGTCTACACTGGTCAAGTACAAGTACACCAAGCTGATCTGAACAGCTTTCTGCAAACAGGGGAGGTACTACAAGTGGAAGGACTTGCGCCAAATTCATCGGATTCCGTAAGTGCATAAAAAGTCAATGAAATTATTGCTTGGGCTAAAGAAGCCTTTTCAAGGTGCATACTGGGTAGACTCATCTCATTTCAGGTTACACGTAAACCCTACTTTTAGAGGCATTTCGAGTTGCTTTAAGCTTTGACACTTGATTTCATGTTATACCATCGTGTTAGTCAATGTAATTGAGTTATCTGCCTCAGTGAAATCAAAGTTTTCATGCCAAAAAACCAGTTGCTAATGAAATATTCTGAATTTGGAACAGTGCACCTCTTCGACAGGCTCAGCCAATGTGCCAACATCCAGTTCTGGCCATTCAAAGCAAGCCAAAAGTTCGCAATCGACAAATCGTCACGATGAATCATGCGAAGGACTGTTTAGCACGCGCTTGACACGGAGTCAAGGCTTGGCAAAAGCCTCATCGTCCGTTGGGGTAGCTGGACGGAAAGAGAATGAACACGACTTGACTATTACGCGTTCTTCAGGACCTGCCGAAACTGACTCAGACCATTCAGAAAAGTCCATGAGTAACCGTAACAGTAACTATGAGCAACTGGGAAGAAACCACGTTATGGACTTTGAGGCTGAACCTTTTCCGAATCCGTTAGATGATCCCGAAGGAGGTGAGGAAGAGAGAGAAGTGATCATGGTGAAGGGGGAAGCAGTTGAGGTGCTGGATATCAATTACGACACCGAAGTGAATCACTCAAACGATATGCATATGGATTCGTCAGGTAAAATCTTGTGCATAGAGTACTATGATGAACACACAGCCATTTTTATACCGGCGAGTCTTCATTTTTTACAGTTGAGCGAGCTTTGTCTAATTTTGAACTTATTGTAGATTATTTAACGGACCCAATAGCCGTTCCTTCTACGTCTGCAAACGCCACTTTGGGTTCCAATAGCCAACCGCGGTCTATGGAAGACAGTAAGTGCTCCTACTACTGGACATTAAAATCTTAAGTGTCACAGCACTTTCAGCTTGTGTTGCCTAGCCTTTTAGCTTTAACACTATCTATTTCTTACCCATTTTACTCCATAATTTTAACGTCATTTAGAGGTAAACAGATTTAAAAGAGGTACCTGTGCTTACACCGAGCATGGGCGTTAAAAAAATTCAAAAATTGCAACATTTCAGTCAAACGTTTCTAGTTAAGCTATTCACGCTTCAAGCCGAAAGTTAAATCTGAACTTCAGTGGTATAACTATGCAGCAGCTTAGACTGGGCATAAGGTTCAGTTGGTTAATGACTGACTCCAAGGTGGCGGTCAAGACGGAGTCATTCGGATGGATCGGATGGGGCAGCATTTTGCTATATATGAATAAACAGCATTTGTCTACAGGGATGAGCAGCTTTTACCTTAAACCTACAGGAACGAGCAGCTTTTGCCGACAGGAATGAGCAGCCTTTGCCGATATGGTAAGGAGCAGCACTTACGGAGACACTCATTACTGATTTACAGGTTCTAGGAAGCCTCCAGAAAGACCAGGAGCAAAGAGACGCCCATCATGTTCCAAAAACTACAACATAAATCAGCTCAAAGCCCTGTATGATTTGAAACCTGGTAAATGCCCAATTTGTAACCGACCGGTTTCCCGAAAGAGAAATCTCAGTCAGCACATCAAAGATTTGCATGCTGTTGAGGAATTTAAGTGCGATGTATGTGGTTCCACATTCTCCCGAAAATATCGACTGGAACTTCACTTAAAAAATACTCATTCATGAACAACATGTATTTCATACTCCATCAATTTTTTTACTATGCTGCTCATTCCTGTATCCGCTAATGCTGCTCATTCGTATATCGGCAAATAGTTTTCATTCGAACTTCCGCATATACTTCTCTATCATATGTAGCCAAATGCTGCTTATTCCATATTTTACGTCAAATGTATTTTTTTATTATGCGAAAAAATCTTGTCATTAAGACGCACTGTATACATTGGGGTCCTTAATTTTTTTGGTGGTGTTAGTTATAACACTCAAGTTCACAAACTTTTTGCCTTGAATCGGTAATAGTTCGACTGCATCAGTTCGACTGGAAAAATTTAACTTAGCTAAAATAGTTTATATTTCGTTGCGCCCATATCATGCCTTTCTTTATGTCGAATGTCCAGAAGGCTTACATCAAAAAGTAAAGCTAGCCAGGTGCCCATTTTCAATTACTTGATCCTGAGAATTGAGTTCTAGACTCAGGTATTACCAGACTTGTACCAGGATCTGGATCTGTCGCCGTCTCTAGTTGGGATGTGTGAAGCATAAGTTGCAGACACAATGCAACGGATAACTGAATGCTGCTAGTAAGCAACTAGCTAGAATGTCGTTGAATGAATCATGTATACTTTTTGTTTACAGGCTTGCGATTATCTTCAAAGTCGATCCGGAGCCAAGAGTCTCGAAATATGTCATCCGGAAGTGATTCTGGGAGACTTTCATATCGCACAAAAGGCAGGAAAGTATCTGCTCTTCGCAAAAAACAGTCCAAAAAATATCGCGTATGCCCTCATTGTGGGGGTCTTTTCTACCAGTCTAACATTAGTCGTCACATTAGTCAAGTTCACACAGAGAAGCTATTAGAGACAGGACAGCAAGTTTTTATTTGTCCTTTCTGTAAAATGGTCTATCGAAATTCAAAAACGTTTGAAAGTCATCTGCAGAAGGCTCACAATATGCAAGGGGCGAATGGGTAAAGTGGAAGTTTCTAGACGTACGAATGAAATAGTTAGCATGTGCATGGGATTTGATTTATGAATACGAGAATAATTTGGTGTTAGGTAGGAGCACATGTTCTGGGATCGATTTTGATTCTACGTCTTGTTTTCAGCTAAAATATAGCTTATGATGTCATTATATCCCTTTAACTTCTAGAAGTAGTTATTTTAAATGAGCATTATAGACTTTTTAACCTTTTTACGATAGGTAGTCGACTATATTAGTCATTTCCATTTAGAACTTCATTCTGAGCTCAACAATTTTGTTGAATAGAAAACTGTTGTGAGTAACTATAGAAGGGTTCCGAAATTACAGCATTTTGAACAACTGACTATCTGACTATTCTGTTTTTCATAGATAATTCTACGTTCTTTTTCCTGAACATTTTTATGAGAGTTGTGAAAGCTGCCGTGTCGGCCTTTTTGTGACTACAGTAAGCTTAAAATCTGATCTCGATAAGTCTGACGTCAGAGAATCGTCGGGTGTACAAATTAAGATCAAGTTCAAATTTGATCTTTTGAGTTTGATAATTCTAGTTAAGAAATCAAGGTAAGGAGGTTATGTGAGGCAATTTGTTTGCACCTTGTTGTACCCAACTAGACTTACGTTGAACTTAAAAATCTTGAACTTATGTGAATGTTACAAATAGAAGCAGAGCTACGAAAGCGTATACACCACCATACCGTTAAATGGTTTCTGTGCACACGTGTACAGGTCAAATACAATGCGTGCATCCTCCACTGGTATCATCTGAACCGTTTACACGTTTTTTTGGAAGGACCAAGCGATTATCAGAAGTGAATAAAGTGTTTTTTGCAAAAACAGCGTAGTAGAGTTCAAGCGAGCGCCCTTCCTGCATCGACAGCAAGTAATACAAACGTTAGATGTTCCAGGTTTCAAACTGATGAATTATGGTTCTATTCTGAACATCAATTTCCAATATTCCTTATCACATTGATGATTTAACTAAGAGTTGTTGTCTTATTAAAAACTCCAATAAGGGAATAATCGCTTCATACGCAAAGATTATTCTTTCTATTGCTATTGACCAATTAGCAGTCTTTATTTCCTACACTTTGGATACATTTTAAAAACGCCAATTTTACTGGAATGCACGAAGCCTTTGAATTACCGAGAATAAAAGTTCACCAAATGGTTACAAAAATAACATCGCTTCGCCAGAATAGACTTTATCTTACCCAAATATACAATTATTTCATTTGTATCCAGTTATCCAATACAATTATTTTCGTGAAACAGAATCCTTAAACAGTCTTCAAATATCAAGCGTTTTCACACTGACAACAGCTCATTACTTCCAACTACATGTATAACAGTGGGCATACAAAAATTATATAAATAATAATATTCGAGATACACAAATATCTGATCTACCAAAATGCGTTAACGCGCATCAGTTAAAAATCTATACTGGTCGTTACCACTAGACCTCCAACAATCGAACGAGATTTCTAACAACAATAACTTGTAAACGAGCAGATTTTAGAGAGACAAATGTAATTTGGCTTATCTAAAGAGTAGTGATGGGACTTAGCTTCGTGGACAAAGTTGAAAAACAGACACACATGAGCTGATATCACACGCGACCATTCCTCATGACTAAGATTAAAAAATTTCGTTGAGTTTCAATGTGGCCAAACCGCTACGCGTGCTCTGATGTCTCTTGAATGACTAAAAATGGCGTTGAGTACCGTAAGAACCTGGCGTATCTGTAGCTAGTTATACATGAGGTCAAACTCCATTTGGCAGTCATGCCAGCCCAAACTGCTGCGAGGTAATAGCTACCTTGCGCTGGCATCAGAGCTGCAAATGATAATTTAACCATCATTTGTGATTTGTTGTCAAAATTTAATGGTTTATTAGGTAAAGTAGTAATGTGTTTCAACAAAACTTACGGATTTTGTGGTAGACAGCGTAAATTATGTACCAGCTCATGAAACCCAGAGCGATACAGAAAAAAATGAAGCCAAACGCAGCAAGGGCATGCAGCTGGCCAGGAGTGTACCATCCGGACAACCGATTATTACCTCTTAGCAGACGCAAATGCAGGCATATTGCAGCGAATATTGCTGAAAAAAGTGTGAAGTTGTGGGTTACTACAGTTTTGATGGACAACATTTTGTGAAAGTATAGTGCATAGTCTGAATTACTAGGAAGGTGGGAAGGATAAACTTACCTGATATTAATCCCCAACTTCCGGCGTGGTTATTTTTGTAGTAAAACGTAAAGATTATAAAGACGGTTACGCCGAAATAAATCCCCAATACCGTCAAAATTGTTGCCAAACGGTTGCAACAGTTTCCGGCCATTCTTAAAAAGTAAATTCTACTGGCAAGAGACTAGTCTGAGTCTTCAGATGAACTTCATTCTCTCTCGCATCTGCAGAATTCTAACGATACAATCTGAAAGGAAAAAACAAATTAGTATGAAATTCCATAGAATGCTTGAATCAGCTGTATCCGCTTCTCTTCCTGCTTGCGGTCGTCAAACTTGAGATACACGTAAGGTTAAACAAATACAAACGACCCCTTGAAACCTATTAAGCCTATTAAAAAAATCCTCCTTTTTAACCGCATTTGTCTTCAAATGACAGATTACGATATGAAGATAAAGTGTTGCTCTACCATTCCTTTCGTTTTGGCCTATCATGTACTACAAAATTCACCTCAAAAGGTTTATAGTTTACATATTATAGGAATATTTACTTCATGAGTCCATTTCACATTCTGATCACAGCTGCAACTAACCATCATGAAACCTGAAGCTCCTTTCCGCAGACGTTGCCCTCTTAAGCACTCATAAAAACAGGAGCGTCTCACAAAGAAATGCTGGACTTTCAAGAAACAGCAATTAAGAAACCAGTAAAATGTTCATAGCATATAGCCATGGGATGGGATGGGAATCAAAGATATCATTTCCTTTGGCATTACTCTGCGCATACGATGCGATGCTTGCACGACCTGAATGTGTGTCCGAAGTCCACATGTACGAGAAAAAAGTTATCACATTTGCCACTAACCTTCTTCAAAACCACTATCAGCGATGTGTCATTTCAACATGTACTATTATGGCAAGTATACATACTAGCTGCAAATATAAATGATGGGACTAACGCGGATAACGTTACTGCCTTCGGAAACAAGGCAATGGTTGATTTGACATGCTCTGACGTTGAAATCCCGAACAACTGTTGCGATTACGGAATTCACTGTATGTTTTCTTACAGGCGTAATGAAAGTGCTTCAAGACTTTAACTCTACTTCTCTCTAGACACTAACACTAATGTCTAGAACACCGAATAATCCTTTCATTAGAGTAGACGTGTCAGTAGGCCTTTGGAGTTTCAAAATTACTTTGATTTAGGCAGACCGGAAACAAACGACCCGTTTAATGTAACGGTTTCTTCTTTCTGAACTCGAAGAAGCAAATTAATAGAAGATTGATTAAATTTGTTCAAAATTTTTGTGAGCACCTGAACGCACAAAAATAGTCTTATTTTGTAACTCACAAACACGAATGACGCACACAGCAACAACAGCAGAACTATCATTTCACATGCTTCCGTTCCTCTTCAAAGATGCAATATGCAATTGTTTGTTGTGAGGTACAGCCATTTCACGTTTCTACATCAACTTCAGAATCAAATCAAATCAGCAGTGCGTAAATGTAACAAATTATGAAACTCCGTAAAAGTTTCACGCATCAAACTCAACTGTTACTTCCGTACTGCGAAAGACCTGTAGCAAACTGACTATCACTTTAAATTAATTGTATTAAGTTATTTTATTGGAGCAGCATCTGATCTGGCCCTTTCTGATATTCTAATTTGCACATGTTTACTTCTGCTTTGTATGACATGACCAGTATTAATTCACACCGGAATACTTGATTTTCCTGAAGAATTTAGCACCATATGTGCTATTAACCGTAAAGTCAAACTACTTAATCTAATTCTGTAAATACGCATTAAAGAATCGAAATTTCAGACCTTTTAGATTGTTCTGATGCTGATAATGGATGATAAAGGAAGGACAATCGCTCCTTTCTGTCTTTTGTCGGCACTAGATTCACGAGTGAAGATCGTCCTTAGCATGAATGGCACGGTTGATTGACATTATCATTCAACAAGGATTAAATTGTTTTTGACACGCACAATTAAGTAATCTTTTAACATATGCTTTGCAAGTTATTACCATTTACACATTTCACCTACCGTTTTAATTGAGAATGGATGATGTGAGATGAATCATATGGCATAGCATAGGTGTTTAAGTCTTTAGCAGTCGGGTGTCAAGCATTGGATCGCGGTCCTACTCACATGCTAGCTAATAACACTATAATTCCACTTCATTTCACAGACTGACCGACCGACGAAGAGAGTGGAGGCAAAGGTCGGTAACACATGTGTCGCCACCAGACTGGCATTGTGATACATGGGGGGAGTTCATACTGTATCATCGGGTATGCCGTTATGCTCAAGTTTTAGGCCTTTTGACTAACGTAAAGCCTTAATTGACAATTGACGTCGTGTCAATATTAGTAACTAAGTGCACTAAATGAATTGCAGCTTAAAAGTTATATTGTATCGGATCCGATGCAATGGTAGAAGATGAGATTTCTTAAGGTAACCTGTCGCCGTCAAAGGAAAATTCCCACAACAGCCAGCCATCATAGATCAGTGCCCACTTTAATTGAGCTTTTTCAAACGCTACAATTAGCGCATTGTATGGTGTACTGGAAGGCTTAAAGGGCTACATAATGATTCAAAGATTCGTTTCCTGCACTGTGGCACGTACACCTACGGCATGAAACATATCTCTTTTAAATCAGATTCAAGCAAGAAACGTTTTTCACACCTGTCTGCGTCTCGTAGAACAGCCTTTAAGCATGCGCATTATTCGGTTGCTTTTACGAGCTAAACAAATCACGACTCTATTAATTTGATTTTAAGACTTAGCATACTTGTTTCTGATCTCAGGTATCAGCTCTCCCTTTTTTTGCCTGACCTAATGTTCTTTTCCTTCCTTACCTGCAGCTGCAGCCAATATTTTCCCTGTGGCAATTCAGCAATTGCATTGTCTCCGCAACAGGGTACCTACTTGATCTTCTCTGCCATCAATAAGCTTATTAATGCGCCATTTACGTCTTTACAATGATAACTCGATAAAGAAACACTTTTTCAACCCTTTATATGCACCACATGAATCAATTCCTCCACCATGATGGAGATCAAGGCCATTCAGCAAAAAAAGGAAAAAAGTTTACGGGTTCTCGTTCTCTCCATCCACTTGAAGTAATTTCAGCAACTGAAAAACTGTACATGCTTAATGGATGCTGACAAGCGTATTTGGAATTCGCACTTGCAATGACATAACAGACTTTGTGAAACCACATTCCGCAATCTCAAATCATTAAGCATGCGTGGCACAAGACGGTAAATAGGAAAAAAGATGAACTAATTATTTCCTTAAACTCTTTCCGAGTCCTTCAGTTCTTTTTTATTTGTTTTTCTTAGAAACAGATGCAAAAAATAGAGCTCAGAGATTTAAATTACATCAGCCTGACATATTTGAAGGTATACTTGTAAGAGGAAATGACAAGAACAGAGTGTGATACAGCTCTCTTTGTTTCGAAAAGGATGCAAAGGAAAATGCTTATCCAGCGAAACTGAGCGAATAAGATCCAGTGTTCAAGTCAATGTTTCTTGCAGGGTGGCCATTAAAGGCACCCGCTGGCAGAGAAATAGGTTGGTACGCTGGTTGCTGTGGTTGAGGCTGAGCTTGAGGTTGGTAATAGGAAGGCTGGAAAGAAGATCGGCCAGGGGCTGGGGCAAAGTTCCTGGCATTGGCAAAACGGGATGGAGCAGCGGGTTGTTGGTACTGGACTTCTCCCTTGGAAGGGCGGTATTGCCCTTCGTCGTACAGGTCTGGACGATACTGACCCTCGTCGTATTGTCCTGGGCGGTAGGATCCATCGTCATAGTCACCGGGGTTGGTGCTGGTGATTTGATTGTTAGAGATGACCGGAGCAGGGACCTTGATGCCGGTTCCAGAGGGACTGAATCCGTTCCTGGAGGCGCCGTACTCAATTTCGCGGAGCATGCCAGTGTCATCGTAGTAACCGTACTTGCCCTTCACTTCACCGTTAGAGCCCTTGGTTTCGATCTTGTAGCTACCGTCGGCAGCTTCGTATCCGTAGGTGTAAGAGCCGTCGTCATTGTGTCTGGAAGAGGAACATTAAGCACTTAAGGAATACTCTTTGATTACAAGGTGATTCTCAAAAGCTTTGTCCTACAAAAGTTTCACTGGCTCATCAGACAGAAAAGTTAAGAGTTGTAACTTACGTATTGATTTGACGGAGAATTGGCACTGGAGTGGTGGCTGGGGCACGCTGACCATTGGTGGCAGCGACCGCCAAACCGATGAACACTAAAGCGAGCTTGTGCATCTGGAAATAAAAATTAAAACTAGGTTATTATCTTCTGAATCGAAGCTGGCAAAACTTCCTCTAGCCCAATCAATCAAAACGTTTGGGCGAAAATAACTACAAAGCATTCAGACTTTATGATATCACTAACTGTTACAAAGTCAGCTAGACTACGGAATATGTTCTCCTTCACAACGCACCTTGTTTTATGACCGCAACGGAACAATAGTGGCTCCAACGAAAGAACAAGCAATTATGAACGCCATTCCAGCCTGTGCGCTTTATATAAAGGTCGAATTTGGAATGTGATACAATTTTTTTGCGAACAACTATTCAATTCAAGGTGGGCTTGATTCAAGTCCATGTTTATCGTTCCAAGTAGGCTGGCACGCCAAAAGAAAAACGTCCAGAGAGTTTCGCCACCCTCCGCTGACTTTGGCTTTCATGCGGTAACTTTGCTGTAGCGTTCGTCTTGGATAGTGGCGTTACTTACGCATCTTGTAAATTAATGCAGCGATTTCAATGCCGTTAGGATGCGGTGACTCTCATTAGAGTGAGTCGGCTTCACATTTTGCATCGTGCAACAAAGGAAGAAACAGGATCGCTGCACGTGTTTCTTCCTAAGGTTGCATATTACCCTGTCTACCTTTGCTGATTGTTGCAGAAAGCTTGTGGCGTGTCAGTCAAACTTCGATAATACGTTGATTAATGTTCGCAACTAGGCAATGTAGAGCTGTCCTGTCATACACCTGTAATTGCAGGTTATGCATAAAAGAGTTACGTCTTTTTTCTTTGATGCTTCTTTTTGGCTACCGTGCACCTGTGTGGTGTGCCATGTTTCTTGTTGTGAATCCTTCTCTTCGTGCAATGTTTCATCGCCTAGTGAACGTGGGAGCTTTGGAACAGGAAGTTCAAGTAATGAAATGACAAAAGTCCGTGAGCTATTTGCATGCGAAGCAGGTACAAAAGAAGGAGTTTTGAACACTTGACACATCACACGGACACGCCACCGGCAGTCCATCACATCCACTACATCTTCCTAATTTAGAATCGGCAGAACTGAAGCAAGGTTAAATCTGAGGTGAGGAGTTTTAAGAGATGAAGCAAAAAGTCATAATTTTGTGATAGGAAGTGCGAATAGGTGGAGATGTATAGTCTAAACAAGAGACTTCGTCGCTGATTAAAATTCAAAATGGGGAGAAAAAACGATTGGCAAGGTTTGACCAAACAGTTGAGGGATCAATTAATGGCTAGTCGTGCTGTGGTGAAGATAGGAAACCAACAATCTTCTTTTCTTCTTCAGCTCTGACACATGACTTCCCTTACTTCGCCCTTTTTTCCACTCTGACAGCACAAGATGTGAAAAAAAGTCTTGTTTCTACAAGCCGTAATGGCCAAAGCAGAGCTGGTGGAGGTGATCTAGTTTGTATGGTAATTAATTTTTGTTACAGGATAAGGAAACCGAGATGAAAAGGGAAACTGAGAACTGTATTTCCTAATTCTAAGTAAGCAGGTGTCAGTGTTTTGTAATCCTGTTGTGAAAAATGGGGCATTGTACAAAAGTGCTGTTCTCACAATGCCCACGCAATACTCCTAAGATCCAAGAACATGATGAGGCCTTGTGGCCACCATTTCAGCATATTTTACAAAGCACTTACTGATAATTTAGCATAGCCGGCATGAAAGATGGAAATTGATGACTCTTGACTGAAATACCAAACGGTGGAAGCCAGGTTTTGCAAAATTCTTTTTGATGAAGTTCTCCACCTGCCCGACTGGAGGTGCAAGACGAAAGGTAGGTCGAGTTGTTGATTTACAGCTGCAGAGAAAGTTTTACGACAAGTTGCTTTTGTAATTTACTTGGGTTTGGCGAAGCCTAGGCAGGATTCCCGATGCTGTACTATATCTGCTGTTATCGCGAGGGTGGCATAAACTTGGTTAACACCAAAAGAATCAACTCCTTGAATCGATAAAAGGGAAAGGATCTTGCGCTAAACTTCTCCGTAAATAGAACATCAGGATGAATGTGCAGCACAGGGAGATAGGAGAAATGCAACAGCTGGAGCGGAATATGGTCCATGGTACGAATCCAACCAGGCTGTTGCTTTCATTCAGGCAGCTGGAGAAATGCCTCTCAGTAGGAGCGGTGAAAGCAGGGCAGTCGGACTTCTAGTAGTCGGTTGTACTTTCAACAGGTGAAGGAGGAAACTCGCAAACTAAATTAGTGAACAAAAAGTTGATTAGCACCATGACTGAGGCTAAGCAGCTACTGATTCACGATGAGCCGCAACGGAGCACCAAGTAACATAGCTGTAGACTTTGTTTGATTACGATTGAAGATGTTTTGGTTGCTGAGAAGTGGTATATTTTCTAACCTGTCCTGTTTGGTTGCAGCGACGACCATGCGAAAATTTGCTGGAAGCCTCCGAGACGGTATGTGGTCGGGTTTCTATCATTTCTTGGTTTCCTGAGTATTTATACTCTGAGAGTGAACCTGTCGATTGCCATCATCACCATGGAAGAGGAATTCGAAGACTACAAGAAAAAGAAAGGCGTGATTCTATCGGCTTTCTTCTATGGGTACATTGTGACGCAAATTCCGGGTGGGTGGGTTGCCAAAAAGTACGGAGGAAAGAAAGTATTGGGCTTCTCAGTGCTCGTCACTTCTATTCTATGCATATTCACCCCTCTCATTGCATACGATTACAAAATTCTTCTTGCCATCAGAGTACTTCAGGGTCTTGCAGAGGTCACTTTCACTTTTTATCTGTCAAAGGTTGCCGAATAGATCGATTAAATTTACTTGAATGGCTCTTCATTTCCTCTGTTTGATTTTAGGGAGCTGCTTATCCAGCGATGCATTCTGTCTGGTCACGATGGGCCCCAGCACCCGAACGCTCAAGATTAGCCACAATTTCCTTTTCAGGATCGTACATTGGAACGGTGGTGGCGTTATCGTTCTCGGGGATCATTACAGAGATGTATGGATGGAAATTCATTTTCTACGTCTTCGGGATCGTGTCCCTCCTATGGTCTTTGGTATGGTTGTGGAACGTGGGAGAGGAGCCCAGCAATGACCTGTGGATAACACATAGTGAAAAGGAGTACATTAATTCATCGATTGGTCTGCATGAGGGACTCCAAGTAAAAGATTATCAAATTTTGCAACTTATTAGCTCATACTCAGCAGGCGCAATATTGAATTACACTCCTTATGCAACCTTTCCATTACAGGAGAGCGAAATGCCACTGCCATGGAAAAGCATTTTGACGTCAAAACCTGTATGGGCGATAAACATAGCTCACTTTGCGGAAAATTGGGGATTTTATACTCTGCTCACCCTCTTGCCATCGTACATGAAAGGTTTGTATTGATTATCTTTGTCGGATTTCTGGGGTATGACACTGATGTAATTAATTCCACCATTTTCTCATATAATTTTGCTAGATACTCTTGGGTTACCCCCAACGAAAACTGGATTGATCAGCAGCATCCCATACCTGCTATTAGGGCTGATAATACAGTTGGCCGGACAATTAGCAGATCAACTTTTACGATACAAGAATACGACTTTCGTGCGGAAGCTCTTTACCTGCTCGGCTTTTGCAGTTCAGACAGTTTTCATCATCATCGCAGGCGTGCTCCAACGGTATGAGGAACACCAGACAGCTACGATCATTTTCTTGGTTATGGCGATCAGTTTTGGCGGATTCTCATGGGCCGGGTTCAGTGTCAACCACCTCGACATCAGTTTAAGCTGGGCTAGCATTCTGATGGGAGTCAGTAACACTTTTGGCACGATTCCTGGGATGGTCAGCCCAATCCTGGCTGGTTCAATGACTGCAAATGGAGTACGTATAGAACCGTTTGAACTGTTTCCTGCAAAAAGGCTTTGACTTCTACGTTGTGTAATATCCAAGTATACTTAATGTTTACGAATCAATTTAATTGATCTGTGTCATAATCTAGGGTGCTAACGAATGGACATTCGTCTTCTTTGTATCAGCTGCTGTGTATACGATAGGAGCAATACTATACGGGATCTTGGCATCTGGAGAAGAACAAGACTGGGCTCGCCGGCAGTTTAACATTCAAGAATCTGATGAATCCAACGACGAGTCAGACTAAAAGACCTGGGTTATTTGTGTATATCTAGCATAGAGTTAACGTTACCATAATTTAATGCTAATTGTTCAACATGATCCTCACTAAAGTTAGTTCTTATCCTACGTACGCCGTGTATGTCGTCTACGCAATTCAAAAGTCTGCTTAAAGTTTGAGTCTGTCGATGGACTATGTTTCCTGAGTTCCAACAAACCATTCACGTGTACCTTGTAATTGAGAAGCTGCGTTAATATTTTCATTGCGAATCGTTCAATTTTATTTTTGAAACGACGTAACATGAAACAATATACGATAATGTAGCAAATCAAATTATGTACAATATTACGAACCTACATTTTAGCTTTCATAAATCGAAGTTTTTTGCTGTGTAGTCTCTTGTTTCTCTTCTTCTGCTTCTGAATTTTACGGGCACTATACCAAACTGGGTAGTTTCCGAACTGATCACGCTTAGTCTTGCGGCTGTACACACGTTCCACTTTTTCCTTCGGATTTTCTTGCATTTCAACCTCTTCGACTTCTTCGTCTTCAGATTCTTCAGGTAACTCTCCAGTAGCTGTGGCCCTTTTCTTAGATCTGGATCTTCGAGCCCTTATTCTTCTTTCAACGACATCTAGTACTTTTTGTTCCAACGTTTCTGGTTTTTCTGGTTCAGGTTGGACAGCTTCCGGTTCTGTGACACTCGCTTCAATTGAGGTGGGATCAGGCGTCGGAGGGGCTTCCATAGGTTCGTCTTTAACTATAATTCCCAAAAGTTCATTGAAATTTCTGCTTATTTTTCAAGGTATTTTCTAGATAAATAGCGGCGAGGAACGAAGAGCGAAAAAGACTAAATTGATGGACCAGGGACTATACATTCTTTAAATAAGTTCATCATGATTGGCATAATAACTTGAGTGGGTAGTATCAGTTGAAACAACAAAAATTACTTACTTTTCGGACCAACTTCATATTCTCCAGCTTTAATGAGCATATTCACCAACCGCTCCGTTTCCTTCTTCTCGTATCTCTCCCTCTTGACGGCTTTCATTTTCCTCCGCCATTTACTTCTCAAACTTTTTGCCATTTTTAGACCACAAAATTATAATTAATCACAACTTTCTGCTTGAATTCTATGGATCAATTTGACAAAAATTAATTAACCGTCTCTGGATCACACGTGCTCGCATGCTTCACCTGTTTGTAGGCTGCGCTCACGTAAAGGATGTCTCGCAGCTTATAGCTTCCCTATGTGGTATGAGTATATACAGATGCAAAAAGTCAACAGCACCCGGGATTCCCAAGCGGTCACCCATCCAAGTACTAACCGGGCCCAACGTTGCTTAACTTCAGTGATCGGACGAGAACTGGTGCTTTCAACGTGGTATGGCACGTTGACGAATATAATGCGGAAAATCCCTGTATTTATACTCATTTTCTTCCATAAGATTGCATGTTACGCATTTTGCTATGCAATCTTCCTATGATGCATCCATGCTTCTGTCTCTTTAAATTGTGCAACAAAACACAAGCGACTATTTAGCCATCGTACACGCATCAGTGACAGTTGCCATAGAAACGAGTCCGTGATAATATCGTGATTGCTTAAACCCAGAGTAATTGACCACAGAGCCGTCTCAACTTGACTTGGTTAATGTTTTTAAAAAACTTTATTTTTGACTAAAGCACGAGTGACTCCACTCACATTATAATTAGAGAGACAAAAACTTCATCAGAGCTTCATGTATTAACCTAGGATTAATTGTCCCATCGGCAGTATACCGAACCCCTCTTAGAAATCCGTTATTTTGATTTAAAATTCCGTATTCTCCTACAATGAATCCATCCGGAGTCCTCTCTTCAACACGGTACTTCCTCAGATCGTTTCCGTCCAAAACATATCCGAATTTCTTCCCACTTGCAGTGTCATTTTCCCCTCCCTCCTGTCTATCCTCAGACGGATCATCAGAAGAACCCACGCGAAGTTGACTTTCAGAACTGCTTTGTATCTGAAACCGGGGCTTTGAAGTAATGAAAGACTGGGTATTTGAACTGGAACTTGGCCGGGAGAAATAGCCAGTCCCAGGTCCTGTATAAGATGTCGGGTGGACGCGAATATTGACCTGTCGCTGCAAAGCCAATTGGATAGATTCTGCAACATGGACAGAGGCTACTGGTGCATCTACAAAGCTATGGTCCACCTGGGGTGTTTTGTCAGGTAATTGATTCAGGTTGCCATAGTTTCCTCCATTATTGTCAGTATTTACAGGGACTGAAGGTATCAGCTTATGGGCTGGGATGCCCACCTTTTGGGAAAACTCCGGAGGGATGGTTTCGCTTGGATTTTCTTCATCCTCATCTTCACCAAGGACGTAAAATGAACCTCTTGGAGCTTCTTCTTCCTCGTGAGTGTCGTTTGTGACTTCAAGATTGGGCTGAATCGTGGTTGATTCCACAGGTGACGGAAGTGTAGGCTGCAAGGGAGAATACAACGATATGATGATTTGATGCTTCATAAATTATAACATCATGTCAGCTTAAAGTTGCAGCTAACTAAAAATTATGAAGGAAACTGATTTCAAAACTCACCGGAACCGACCAAACTTTTGCTGGCTCGCCCCACACTTTGGCAGGTTCACCCCAAACTTTTGCTGGTTCGCCCCACACCTTGGCGGGCTCACTCCATACTTGTTCGGGTACTTGCCAAACCACCGGTTTTTGTTCCTGGGGCACTGCCTCAGGCTTGATTTTGACATCCAATTTTTCAGAAGACAGTGCCCTTGAATCCTCCTGTATCAAGGCTTCGGCCCTTGGTCCTGTACCGTCAGTACCACGAGCCCTCAAGTCATCTTGCGTGCGATCTCCAAACGCTTGTTCGGATCCTGTTTGAGTGTTCTCGCTCTCGAGGTCAGGTTGCAATCCAATTTTCTCTTGGACTACACCTGCTGAGGGTTCCTCCCCAGGACTCGTATCCTGGTCAGAGCCTGACCTCATATTCATTAACATGACGCTCGAGGGCCTGACTCTCGGGTAATTGGCGTTTATTCTGGGTGAAAGAGCATCAATGTTTCTCCTATTCGATTCACCAGAAGATACTGATGACGTACTGCTAGTGGAAACAATGGCAGTTACAATCTTCCCTTCAGCCGGTACTTTTCCCAATGTCTCCGTGGCATTCTTCCTCCCAGTGTACGGTATCTTCCGCATGTCTTCCACCTTCCTTTGCCTCGGAAGTGAAACGAATCTCTCAGCATTCCGGCTTTGGATAACAGGCACCTCTTGGGTCTCAACTTGCTCTCCTTCCCCAACCTGTGAACTGGGTTGAGCAATAGGAGAAAGTTCTGTCGGCTGAGTGAAAGCCCTGTAAAACACGGAGAATATGTCCTCCCTAAAAGGCACCGGCCTAATGGTAGTGCTTGCCGTAGTAGTACTGGTGGTTGTAGAAGTTGTGCTCGGGGTCACCGGGGTCGTGGAGGCAAGCCAGAAAAGAGGCCGCGGCTTGAAACTGAATTTCGGCCGAGGTCGAAAGGTGGTGGGTTTGAAAAAAGGGACCTTCGGGTAAAATGACGAGGGCCGAGGTGTGGATGACACTGACCCGAAGGATGGCACGCTTTGGATGGCAGTTGTAGGTGGCACTGGCGTTGTTGAACTGGTCACTGGAAAGGTGGAAAGGACAGGAGGAAGGGTTATTGAGCTTTGCTTGGAGAAAAATACGAAGGAACGCGATGATTCCTGTGAATTACTGGGCGACCCGTGGTCAATTCTCCTGGACGCTACGCCGTCTCCTCGACGAAGTTTATTCCACGACGAGGACAAATTTTGCGACTTTTCTTCAATTTCTTTAATTTGGGGATGCTGAATGCTCTCAGCTGGTAGAAGAGGGACTTGCTCAGACGAGGAAGAGCTTGAACTAGAAACTATGATGCGCACAACCATGCTTGGATTCCCTTTGCGAAACGGAGGGCCACCTGCTGAATCCCGCAGTGGGAGAATCGACCTCGAGCTACAGGGTGTCCCGAAAATCCAAGCCAGAATTACAAAAAAAGGTAGACTTAAACGGGCCATCTGAAAAAACAGGAATCAAACCTGGAGTCAATACACAGAATTGCAGGCAACCAAGGACGTAAGTTAATCCCTTAGTACTTTACTTTGTTAAAATGCTTTCAAAATAATAGTTTGTAACATGGTCATCAAACTGTCAAAGACAGAAATTATGAACATATTGACATTATCAGCAGAATATGTGTCTATAACCTTGTAATTTCTGTTAAACTGTTGTCAACACGAGCATGCAACCATGGAAACCAGGATTTTTTATCATCCCGTCGAAGACAAAGTACATGCCCCCTGCCCCTTGTGATTGCAGACACAACCCATAGCTACATATGATTCACCTCGACGTGACTATTTTTACCTGGTCGCCGCTGCTGTCCATCAAAGATTTGCCTCACATGCTTAAGAATTCAGAACGGACGTGGAAGGGACACGCTTACAAAAACGTGTTGCAGGTGGAAATTCCACACAACCGCCAGTATCAGCAGGGACCGCGCCAAGGGCCACGTAACCTTTAACTCCTTAACGTTTTGATCAAACAGATTGGATTGTTGCAAAAATCTGACATTGCACACTGCAAACAATGCATGTCCGAAGTCACTGACAAGCCACACGTCAGTCAGTCTCTCTCAGCTCGTCAAAGGACCAGTGCTAGGCAACGGCAACGACCGTTTTGCCAAATTCCACGTCATGCACTTGACACCCTCACATGTCTGACATGCAGTCGATACGGATGCATCCCGTACCTCCAACATTGGAAATTGCAAAGATCAATCTGGATGCAATGCACCACCACGAACATTGAGTAACATCAAATGCGGCCTTCTCGTGAGAAATCGCGCGGTATCAGGTGGCCTGATTGTTGCACTACGAGCAATGCGCAAGTGCTAAGTTTTTTTTAATTCGAAAAAGAATAAAAGAACGCCTGTTCAGCTGGTGAACCTGACTTTTGCGGTTAGGTGGATGAAAAAAAGGGCTATGCACACAAAACCCCAAGGGAAGAAAAAACTAATTGACAGCTCATACATTTTACCTATTATTGTCCACATTATCTTTCCTCATAGCTGTAAAAGTGTCACATTTTTTCAATGATAACCTCTGTCAGTCAGGTGCTATTATATTTTTGCCACAGAATTCAAATTTAAATGAATGGATGGATGAATGAAGAACGTTTTAGCCAAAAAAACAGGGACCCATGCGTGGGTAACTGGTGCTTTTACAAGTTCAAATTCTTATCCAGCAGAGCTTATTACCTCATTGGTCAGAAGGCATTTAGGTAATCTAGGCTCAACCCACCTTAAGTGTTCAACTCAAGGCGAATACCACCTGAACTAGAAGCAAGTGCAGGAGCCAGCCGAGAGCACAGGACAGAAGTTTACAAGGAACACCAGCTAGGTTTTACACTGAAGAATGCATGCGATCGTAACCATTTTCTTAATGTCGCTCCTCCTTGAATTGAATGGCGAAGACAATTACGTTCACTTTTTACAGGAAAATTGTTTCCTCTTATCTGAATACTGTATCAGACACCCTTTCATTCTAACAATCTGCTGGGATGATTGCCTTCTTGTATTACACGGCTGAGCATGCATGCATATGTACGACCAAGTCTTCGATGTTTGTACAATCAGGGGTCACGCCATGCCTGCTGCCAATTGGCTCACTGAGTTTGAATGCTGAGCTAAAAATGGCTGATAAAAAATTAGTTCGACAAAGCCTTTAACTGTAGTGCAGTAAGCGCAGTGTTGCAGTCAAAGTCCGATGTGGAGTAGCTACACCCAACCCATTATTTGTTTCTATTGTTATCATCTTCCTATGGCCGAGCTATTGTCAAACTTGTCTATTTTTCATGTACCGGTGTATTTAACCCATTTAATTCGCTGATTTCCCTTCTGATGTGGCAGTGCAACTGTGGAATGCTCAGGCCTTCAAAACGGAAAGCCAAAAGGCTACAATGCTACATTGCTATCATTGGAAAGTCCAAGAGCTTCAGTTCTGGTAGCCTGGGAGTTCCTAAACGGAAAACGGAAGAGAGACACAGCGACAAATCCTTCGTATAACCCGGGAAACAGAGCTTGAATTTCCCGGCAAGGTAACCCTAAAAACGTGTATACTTATAGGCAGTATGATTTTGAAGCGTCGCGAAAACGGTACCGTAGATCCATTGGAGACGGTACATGTTTCAGAGCTGGAGGCAAGCACTGCTGAAGATACGCGGAGGAAGTATGCGGAGGCGGAGCACGGTTCGGGACACCACACACAGTTACTGTCTGTGGAGTAAAAATTACGTATTTGGAAGTATTTTGAGAGCAGCTGGGATTTCCGTACGAACGGGGAGCTTCGCAGTGCTTACCCTGTGTGTGCTCGTAGGTATCTCCTAGACGTTTCCTTTCTCTGCGTGAATGTTACAATATGTTGAGTTGCATTCAAGGTACTCCTGTAGTAGCTGCTACTTGAGTACCGTATGTACAGTGTCTGTGTTAATATTCAAAGGCGGCACAGTGATTATTCTGACCCTTGGGGTCAGGTGCCTTATTTATTATTATTACCGGGTCAATTAGGGTAAAATAAGGTCAGCTGACCGGTAAAAGTGTAAGTTGCACGTACGTGCCCTCCGAATTAATAGGGCAACGTTAATGGTCGTTATTACGACCTTCTTGCAAAACACCCGGCCGAGACGCTGCAATTTACCCCGTGCACAGGTCCACTACTTTGAAGGGTTGGCGCAGCAGACTCATGTATGTTCACAAGAGACGAAACTCATGCAGCTTTCTGTGCACCCCGGTATATGCAGCTCTATTGGTAAACGTTCTGTCAAGCAGTGCGTACGTGACAACGTTAAGCGACTGCTGTTTCCTGCCCTGTTGTCTTGGGTCGGAGTATGTATCTCCACTCTTAATCTCTGCAGGAATTCCTTCACACTCACTAATTTAAATATGAATGTATTCTGGTCGGCAACCAGTGATGCAGCAATGCGAGG
>VRMD01000217.1:0-33910 GCA_009872375.1 Sminthurides bifidus
CAGCCATTATGATGATATACTAACGTTACGGTCACAGAGTTTTGGGTCGTGGTGGTTCAATATACCGGTATGATCACATACACAAAAAGTCAAGGGAGAAATGTGTTATGGTGGTGGTTGGCGGTTGGTGTGGAAATACCTGCAATGGAAAAAGTACAGAAAATCAAATACAACAGTTCTTCAAACACCAATCCACTGTCAAGCATGCAAGGAAACACAAGCCAAAGGCATCAAGCATCTGTCACACTTCCAGCTACAACTTGTAAGGTTGCTCAGGAGGAAACTACCGCATTGAATCTCTCCAATCGTTAACTCATCCTCATTAGCACATTACACTACCTTTTTAAGCAAACAGTGAAAAAATTGCCACTTCTCCTACAATTTTTCGTGAAGCAGATTACTTTTGCACACCTCCTCGATCTTTCATCAGAGGAAACACCCTGGCATTAATTGACAGACGAGGAAAACAGAAACTGAAATGTATTTTTTTCACCTTCATCGAAAGCCATCAGAGCTTTGGCATTACTTCCTTGTTATTCATCCCCCCTACAATTTCTAATCTCTAGCACTCCAAAGCCTATAGTCCACCTACTTCATAAACTAGAGCAGATGAGCTCCGATACACGAAGGACTGTCTTTATGATGTGGATATCGCGTGCGTCCCTCCCCTCCCCCTCCTCCTCACGACTTGCTTCTCAAGAAAGAGAATCTCCCGGACAAAAGAAGTAATTATTATTCCGAAGATTTGTCACGTACAATCTTTTGAAGCTTGGAAAAATCTCTCGACCATGTGGATTCTTATTTCCCTCCCCGATGCTAGAAGCTAGCATTCACCAGCTTAACACTCCCACTCCCACCGTCCTGCCCACATGCAAGCTTAGCAAGACAAAGCATTGATTTCAGCTCAGAACATCTCCTTTCTCCGCCGTCCTTTATATGCAAAATAATGTGCTTTTACAAAAAGAATAATAGGAGCAAGAAGAGAATCCGGAGAAGAAAAAACACAAGATTTTTCCACGCACCGCCCAAGTCTCTATCTCAAGTACCATTGAGAAATCCAGCTCTTTCTATCTCTCGCTCTGCCTGTACATTTAAGCCAACCTCGGTAACCTTCACCTATCTTTCCATTCCTCTTACACCTTCCTTGCTGGGGGAAACTTTTCCTGCAAACAACTTTCCTTCTTGGGGAAAGATCCGTGTGTGGGTACGCAACACGAGACTTCGTTAAAGAACGCCGACTGAAAAAAATAAGGATCAAATCCCGCGAACAGCTTCTTCCACGCAACGCAATTCATTCCAGCCCTTATTCCAGTAGTTGATGCCCTGGTTGCTACAACAACAAAGCAAGGGTCTTCTCCACAGAAGGCGGATCGACTTGATCATCCTGTGAAGTTCGAAACTTGCAAGGAGTGAAAGAGAGGAGAGAAAGGCCGAGCGGTGGGTCGGTAAACTGTTTTCTTTTCTCTGCGAAACAATTTCCAGCCGTAAGCGGCAACATATTGCTGATAGAATAGGAGGAAATCCTTGTAAATTTTTCACAAGACTGCAGCCCAAATTTCCTTCGAGTCAACTTCAAATTGTCGACGCTCCACGAACGCCAGGGCTGGAGTAGTCAAACAAAAACTTTCCAAAGAAGAAGAGAGACGGATCATCTTTTTCCACCTATTTGCTTTTCATTTCTCATCTCATTCATCCTTACCCCTCTTTACTCCTCCTTACTCCCTGTAACTCCTTCGTGCTCCCTGCCATCATCCTCCACTTTCCCTTTTACCGAGAGGGAAGTCAGCCTTTCAGCAGCACGCACATAACAGCTTTCTCGCTCATTTCTTTCATCCAAAGGAAACCAACTTTAACTTCCCTTCCTTTGCCGTCAACTTCGTTCTTTTTCATCTTCCTCCAGCCCATCAGCAGAGCCTTACAGACCAGTCTTGTCTATTTGTCTTTTCTGTTTTTGAATTCCACCACTAATCTCGAATCTGAACCAAAGGCAGGTTTGCAGTAACATGTGATTTGTGCATAAGCCGTCTGGCTCCAGCCCCACTAGCAGCAAAAACACTCATTCCGAGCTCGAATAACAAAAAGATGAAGAAACACTACCAAATCAACATCAGTCCGCACGCCATAACCTACACGCGAATCCTGAAGAAAGGAAAGAAACAAGAAACAAATCTCAGCTCCACATGCTATACATAGCTATACATATGGCCTTTATCTTTGATTTCTCTACACCGGGCCACCGCTCAATATTTCATTACCATTATCGCCGACACAAAAGCATATCTTGGATAATCTGCCTGCAGGAACAAGTACGAGATTCACCCGGGTCGATTCTATGATTCTCGCCAACTTGCATGAGATTCACCCGAGTCGTTTCACGATTATCGCAAACTTGCATGGAATTCATCGCAGTCGATTTCACCATTTCACCATACTCTCGCGAAAATATTGACACATCATGCAGATTATTCAGCTCAAACTCCAGTAGTCCTTTCCTAAATCTCCGTGCGACAACTCGAGAAGTATTTACACTTCCCTCTACTCTCAAAAGCACTAGAGGCAGAGGCTGATACCGATAACAGCGTTGCATCCTTCATAAATCTTAGTGGTTTCTCGTCCCGTTATCGCTTTCATGTACCAATGTCGTATTTCCTCTTTCCTTGTGTGTGTACAGGAATCACTTCTTTTCCACATCTCTTCAGTCTCTCATTTCTTCCACTATCATTTTATTTCACACATGAGATAAGCGTCTGCGAGTGTGACTCACAGCTCAAACAGGGGGACCCTCTGTTCGCCAACTTTTTCGTATGCAGTCAAGCATCAAATATGCCACCGCATCTTGCTCCGTGATTGGGACTGGTGAAAAGCTGGTGGAAAAACTTTGTGAATTTTACAAGTCACCGCACCACCAGTACTGCAGCAATGTCAAAATTAGCTTCGTCGTCTGTCGCGGATTTCGTCGCCTTTTCTCTTGTGGAAAACCGCAAGTAAGCAGTCTCATTTCGCTTAACCCACTTATGAAAACTAGATTTCATCAAGTTTCTCTGCATCGCACTGATCTCCTCCACATACGTACGTAACTTGTTCTTTCGCAATTCCCCATCTCATATTCATGGTTCCATATTATGACAAATCAGTTCACGCTTTGATAAATATGTAAAATGAGCCATCACGATTTAACATGACGAATGAAAAACAAAGTCGTGCTGTCGTGCTCAGCCATACCATTACCACTTGCAGTCAGTTGATTTTTCAGTTTTTTCTCCTCATCATCCTGATTCTGTAACTACTTCTTTTTTTCATACCTTAATTGGACGGCAGACCCCGTAATGAAATTCTGTTTCGAGTTCCTCTTCTGTCTCATGCAACCTTTTCCGCAAACTTACATTCGCAGCTTGTAAAAGCTCACACTATAGCGACAATAACCACATGGTTCTTTCCTTAGATACTCTTGAACATTACTACGGCATCCGACCCAGAAGCCAGATCAACGTTGACGTTACTACTTCGGCCTAATGCGATACTTCACCTGTCTCGGCCGGCTCCATTTCTTAGCGGTGGTAGTGATGCATTAAAGTAGACTGACGTAAGGTAAAACAATTAAGTTAGGAGCGGAGAGCATGTAAGAATCTGGGAAAGAGGCAAGGTCGGAGGGCTGGGAAAATGTAATTTGGAGAATCTAATTCTGCAAACATGATCCCCAGAGCCGCATCAGGTTCTACTTACATGTTCTCCTGATTACTGCGCGTAATCATTTCACACAGTAGGCATATAATTCCTCATTCACCGTGCTCTTCCAAGGCCTACCAGAAACCCTTCTTGCCTTCTTCCCTCCATCTGCATTACGGCAATGACCTCTCTGCCCTGGATTACAGGCCTTTTAATCATAAACACTTCACTTGAGCCTTGGCTAACGTCGCATTACTTGAATTTACGCGTCGGGCAGTCACATGACATTTGCAGTGCCCTGATCTCCTCCGAAATTCTCAACATGGAGTTTCTCAATCTGCAGTCGGCAGTTTCAACTTCGCAAACTCGCCAACCTGCAAAAGACAAGAGGTTGCCCCAGGCTGGAAAACTGGAGAGACGGCGTAATCTCTCCGGCAAACATGACACAACTTTCGCCCTGCTCTTCTTTAGAAATCTTGTCTGGAATCCAGGCCAGCCGGCCTTGTTCACCTGAGAATGGATTTTCATTAGGCTCAACTTACACCGCAGTAGCCACATGTTCCTAGAGATCTTCGAGTAAACCTTGGCGAAATAGTTGCTCAAGCTAGACAGAGCGCTGAGAGGCTTTCATCGCCAGAAAACGAGAGTCTTCCTAAGGAATGTGGAAGCGTTACCGGAGACATTGAAAACTTTTAGAAGAGAAAATGAAACACGGACTGGGTTGAGGAAACTTTCTGTAGTACTCGGAAAAGAAAACTCGAAGGGCTATTTCCGTTCAATGACGTACCCACTGTAGTTCGCGTCTCCTGCAATGCAATACGGTAGTGCTGGCAACCCTAGCTTTCAGTTTCGACCTGCATCTTGCGGTACTTTGCCGGAAGAAAATCACTGCAACTTTCCCAACTCAAAACTCACTCACTCAGGACATCTAATAAAATTTAAACACGAAAGACTCACAATGTAATTACTTTTGTGAGTTTAACAGTCAAACACGCATGGAAGGGAGGCAAGTGGAAAGTTTCTCAACAAATCCCTGGCCCCAACATCCCTCTTCCTTTAACCTTTCTCTCTCTCTCTCTCTCTATCCTCTTCTTCCTTTTGTGCATCAATTTCATCGTGGCTCGTAGCATTAGCGAACTTTTTCTCCGCCCTCGGTGCTCTAGTACCTTCGTACACTTGAGTTTCCAGGTTCAGTACTTCCTGCCTACCTTTACTTCTCCCACACCGCCATTCCATTCAATGTCTCTTTCTCTTTCTTCCTTCCCACCTTGCAATAGAAAACTGGAATTACACGAGTAGAATAAATAAAACTGCCTCAACACTATTTCACTTTCTCATACGGAAACTTCCTACCCGTTCAGTGACAGCCCACAAGTCTTAGCGCCGTAGTACTCATCGTCATCACGGTGCCCGAGTTGGAAAAACCTTAATCCAAGTAGAGCGAGTTCCCAAGACAATGCCGCTGTACTCACCGAACAACTCAAGAATTCAGATCAAGGGCTTGTGCCTTGTGCACCAAAGCCGACAGCATTTAACCCGGCAGGATGCGTCCTCTCCCGCTCTTCCGCAACCACCATGCGGACTCTCAAGAATACAAATCCTTGTGCAAACACACTCATTATCAATCTTTGTCACCTCATCCATTCTCAACCCAATTCCATTCACATCTTACACCCACCGTATTTACGCATTACACACATTTCACCTTCCTTTTTTTCTCCCTCCTCCATTCTCTACTGTATATTACCGCTTTTTCTTTTCTTGTCTCTTGTCTCTCTACCCTTACAGCACCGCAATTATGCACAACAAGTCATTGTCGGCTTATCTCCAACTCCTTCCTTCCGCCGCCAATGTAGTACTGGCAGCTGGCTCCTTACTTTTTTTACAACTTTATCGAGCAGTAAATATCAGGGGATCAGGTCATGCTCCTCTCAATTCTACCGAAAAGAATGCATCCCACAGTCATTATTATTACACCTACTCACAATAAGAGGCTTCAAGTACGATGGTCCATTACCGTAATGTATTCCCTCTGATCCTCTCAACCGTTCAGCGTTCTCTTTCTCTCTCTCTCTCTTCCTAACCATCTTAAATTAGCTCACGGATCATCTTCTATTACTTCTAATGTTTCCATGTCTGCTACTCAACTTTTTCTCGTCCCTCTTTTAATTAATGACAGTGCAAAAAAGAATTCCCTCAGCTTGCATGCTTGCAACGACTATGCCTTTACCGCATTTTTCTTTTACTATCTTCACAAACTACATTAACCGCCACAAGGTTATTCTTGTACTAATTCTCAAAACTGCATCCTGACCACTCGCAAGCCTCTGCGCTATCAATACCGAATCGCAAACTATTAGTACCATACATGATGCTCACACAAAGCCCCCACAGTTTACAACAATCTCCAACCTCATTTGTTGATTCAAAGCGCGCGAGCTAAATGCACCAATTTCTGCGAAAGCATCAATAAAAACATCCTACCCATCTGATAAGCAATTCAACGACTTAGAACCTCACGTAACCTCTGCTTTAATAAATCATTCCGTTCAATTTTCAATGGCACTCACGTGATTCAGCTCCTTATTAAGTTTCGCTCCTTGCAATTCGTACGCAGCAGATTGCCAGAGCTCAGCACGCTCATACACAAAGTATCAGTCGGATTCAATCACTGGAACACATCAATCCGCACTTTTTTTCCTCCGGACTTACAGTATCAGGCTAAACAATCGATTCACAATGGCTTCAGCCCTTGTTCTCGCTCCGGAAGCACATTCCCAGCTAAAGTACACAATGGGTGAAAAATAACTCCTTCCGACAACTCATCCGCATACCGTACAAATCCACACAACAAGACACTGAACAAATCCAAGCTCCTTCTTATATTTTCCTTCCGATCGCAAAACACGAGTCTGGAAGTAATGATACAGCAAATTTAGTCGGAACGGAAAGACACGGTGATACAGCGAGTTCCTTTTAGTTCATCCTCTTCTTCTTCTTTCCCTTCTTTCTTTTTCCTGGCCTCTTCCTCTCGAACCACACACAAGACTCTTTCTTCACCAGCTTTTCAAGACTGCAGTCAAGTCACTTGCTACGGCAAGACGACTACCCAGGGTGCAAGAACCACACAAGACAAGCTACCGTCTGCAACTCACAGCCCAGCTGCTCCAAGAGGTGCCACAAAAGAAGTTTCAGTACATTACCGAGAGATTCACCAGCTCACGTGCATTGCATAGCCATAGTCAGTGTACTCCGGCACATCTCCCAGTCGACATTCTGCAGTGCAACTTTACTATTCTGGTTTCCTTAAGCGGATCATGTGCCAAATCGAAGCCATCTCCTGCACTGCATATTACGCACCAAATAATCAGCCACTACTAGTAGTTCCCCCTCATTTCTCGTACTATTCTCAAACCAGATTCACAAGTCTCAACCTTTTCTCTGGTCGGGGCAGAGACACAAGAGACTGCGAATACAGATACGCATCATCATCATCTTCTCAAGATCTGCCTTGGAGCTCAAAAGCCGATCCGAGCCGGCAAGTCTCTATCCTTTTAGTGCTTTGCCTCCTTTCTTAACGTTCCAAGCCCATTTCCTCCACGTCTCTCTTCCTTCTTCCTTTATCACGTACGCTTTCCTCCTGGCTATTCTTTCCCTTCCTTCATTTTTCTCTGCTAATACCAGGAACATGAGCGGCGATTTCATCCGCTCTTTCTGTCAACGATTTAAGCCTGTGTCTTTCCATCTTCTTGGCCGAGGAAACACCACCCTTTCCCTGTCGACTCCTGCACATCTTCTATACAATATACTGCCAAATCACAATTCCACTATACAAACTATGCATACACCACACACCATTACATCACAATAGGACTGTCAGCTTGCCAAAATTCCAACTACTTAAACAAAATAATAGTATTCCTTCCTTCCATGTGTGGAGCAACAAGGACGGAACATCAACTCCACCTCGACCTATCCGCAGCCACCGTCAATGCCGCCAAGTACCAGTCGTTCCGAACATTAAGCAATCCAGTTTCGCACCAAACCATTTCTACCACGTCTCTTCTCCACTGCAAATGGAATGACTTTCTTTCCTCCCCTTCCTCTCTCTCTCACACTCTCTCTCTCTCCTTGTGCAAATCTCTAAGGAGGAGTTGATGCGGTTTCCTCGGCGAAGCCTTAGGGACGACGAAACTAGAAAAGAGTTATCGAACTAGACTCCATGGGGTCAGCTGGTGGACCAACGGCCGAGAAAATAGCTGAAAAAGTCCACCTCCTCTCGACTCTCATTCATTCAAGACTCAATGCCGATGAGCATCATCAACGACATAGTCGAATTCACAGGCCCCCCTCCACTCACCATTTTCAAGTGGTGCAGCTGCAAACGCATATTGCTCTCTTCAACCAGCTAGAAAAATACACAAACAATCACCGTGTTCACGATTATGCAAGCTTGTAAAATCCGTTTCATCTTTCAGCTGTGGGAAGTTTCTCGCTGGCTCCACCCACGCAACCGCTCCTGTCTTACTCTTTGTTCCTGTCTTACTTCGGCCCACTATTTCCTTAATCACTTCAAGTCTAACTTTTCAAATATGTCAGGCATGACATCATTTCCGCACAGTTTACTAAACATTGAATGGATTTGAAACCACGGCAAAACAAACTCGGGCATAAATGTCACATTTCTTTAGCCTTCCTTCATCCCTTCTAAATACATCAATTGGAGCATATGTATTTGAGCGCATTGCGATTGCGACTGCTCCTTCAATCCTTTCTCTCCCCGAGCTTTCTCCACTCTTTGGCTCAATGTCCGATCTCCGCCTCAGGGAATATTGAAGCCACTGAAGAGTACAGCATGCCTCACCAAAACACCACTCTGCTACCACCGTCAAGTAATTCAATTTCTCGATGCACTTAACTTCCAGAAGGAGGAAACTGGAAAGATGGTTTGTGAGGTCAAACAAAATCTTATAAGGAATACTTTTCCCCGAGCAACCGCCACCGTATTTTTCCTCTCCAATTCAATTCGAGTAGGCACACGGCGTCCAGTGTGTAGTCGAGTATCCGGAAGATGCTTCAAGCTCATGTAATGCACGTTGTCAACTCATTTTTTTTGTCGCTACAAAACTTGAGAAGACAAATATCGGATTTTCCAGCTCCACTCGCCGCTTTGTCTTCCTGTCTGCGCGCCTCCTCTCCATCTCAATTTTAGGACACAAAATTGCTACAGGGAAAATCTCATATAGAGACAACCACAACATCAAAAAGAATCACACACACTCCAAATCAACAACCATCTCGCCATGGTCACGTTGTCAAAATCCAACATGTTATCACCAGCTCCTTTATAGCTGCATACACGGTACTTCAAATCCTGCTTTCTCTTCCATTTACCGCATGGCTGCCGTTGTATCACTTCGCTTATTTTTCTCTTCTTGCGATTTTCCCAGCCAAGTAATCGATCTCAGGTGGGTTGAGTTCAACGCAAGTAAAAAGCCTTGTAAAGACCCTTCCCAGTTTTCCGCCTTTTAATTTTCCACAAGCCGAACGACTAAACTATCATGGTAAGCCAATGCATATTAATTTATCGATTGTGCCGGTGGCTCAACCATTATTTTTAAGTGAATACATGTTAATTTATCGATTGTGCCGATGGATCCATAAACCCGTGTCGATCATCCTGTACTGTCACTTCACCGAGCGATAAAAACTGTCCGATATTCCCTCAGGTACTGAAATCAACTCCTCGCAAATGAAACGAAGCCTGTCATTAATTTTAATTACCAGGTGTCCGAAATCGACTGTCACCCATACCATGGCTAAAAATCCGATAAAATGAAACGCGGGAGAACCAAAGTACTTGCTTTCCTTTAAACCCAGCTATGGCTCTCATGTAGCTTGAAAATTAAAAAGGAGTCGCACTTTGTTGGGCAGAAAATAAACTCAGTATCCCAACAGAGGTACCAGCTAATGAAAGTGGGATATTTGCGAGGTTGCCGATTCGATTTATCGACCAGCTTTTTAGTGGAGTCCTTGGTGGTGAAGGTATTCCTTCCAGTAAAACTCGCACTTCATCTCTCGGTCGGAAGCATTAGAGTTTGAAAAGGAGGGAAACAAAGTCATAACACTTTGACATTCCATTAAATTTTTACAGCCCTGTTCACAGGAAGCAAGGAGAACAAGTGGGTGCGAAAACAGCAGGAGAAACGACCACGTCACCCAACTTATGCTCTTCCTCTTTCCAAAAGTACGATACCAGTGAGTCACTCATACACTAATACATAATCCAACTCGTTCAAGTCACGACTCAACTCCAAGTGTGCACCAATCCTCTATGTTTCACGGAGAGAAATCTCAAGAGAAAGTTCATACAAAGTAAAGGTAGCCTAGTGTGGCACTTCCACAACTTGTGTAGGTAGCACTCTTGTTCAACTGATGAGCAGCCGACTTACTCCAGGACTGCATGGACTAAGGTTCAAGCCGTGGCTGCACATATGAGCACTAAAATTAAAATTGTGTGAACGTACGTCTGGCTCGTCGATCCCATACATACGTTAACTGCCGTCGATTCTGCGGCTGCCATCAGGGACTTGAATGCATTGGACTGTTGGAAACTAAAGCGGAACGGAACTAACTGTGTAAATATGAAAAGTTTAACAAAACCAATCAAGGATCCGGCAGGAGTTTTCTCGCTCCCACAAGTGCTCTTACGGTAAAAGCAGGACAGGAACAAGAGCAACGCAACCCTCCTTTTCCATTACTCCAAAGCCGCAGATGGAAAAGGCTCCTCTCTTTCTCTGTGTCACTTCTTGTTTGCAGCCACTCCAAAGCTCCCAACCTCTGATACTGACACGAGCAAATAGATAAGTACGTTCCTGTAACCACACCGGTTCACTACCAATAGAGAAAGTATCTCATTCCACCACCCACTCTCACAGTCCATGAGGCTAACCACGTTCTGTAACTTTGCATCGGGATCGACCTTACGGGATTTCCATCCGATCAACTCATCATCTCCCACCGCACTCAACAAGCTCAGAAAATAATTCCCGTAACGAGGGCCCATTGTATTACCAAGGACTCCGCCAAAACCCTGTTTCAAAACAGGAATTCGCATTGATTTGAGCCGAACCCCAGATTCTATACAAGAAACAGCATGGGTTTAAAACCCAAATTAGTGAAATCAGATCAATGGTTTTGGAATATCATCAACACGCTTTTGGAAATTAGCAGAAGTGAAAAAGAAACTGGTAATAAATTTTAAGTGAACACAATGGCGAGCTATTAGCTCTCTCTCTCCCATTTACAGTCCCGGCCCAACTGCTCATCCATCCTGAAAGACACAGTGTTTCAAGCAAATCTGGAGTCAAGTGGCAATGCAAGTGGCGCTTCCCAATCCATAATCATGATAAACTTGATAGGAGGAGAGGGGTGAGAGATACGATGGCAAAAATTTAGATACCAGTCTCCTATAACGAGGATTTGCAGCAATACAACAAAGATATAATTTCTGACCCAACAGAACATTAATGTCGGAGCTAAACCATAAAATCAAGTATTCAAAGGACGACTGCCGTCTGTTTTCCTTCCTCTCTATTTCTCTTTCTCTTTCCATCCGTCTATCTCTCTCCTGTATCTGGCTTACACCACTACCGGTATCTTTTTCTCCTCCTCCGATTCTCCGACGGAAGACAGACACGGTTACCAAAACCTTACTCTCATGCATAGATTACTCTTTCAGTTTCGTTTCATCGTCTCTTTCTCTCTCTATCTCGCCAGACGACTCAGCTAACAAGTGATACAGATTGAACCCAAGCGGCGGAACTTTGATTACGTGTGTATCACGGCTAACGAACATCTTAACATGGGTATAAATATCGAACCAGAACACATGCAGCAAGAGCTGCATTCCTGGAATTGATCCGATAACGTTGTAATCGTAACACCAGACAGGAACCAGATTTCCTATAATTCAGCTCCCAGCTGTAATATTCTGGGTACAACAAATACGCCGACTCTTCCATCTTCGGTAGGCAGATCCATGCCCATAATTCCCTTTGCAACTCTCACACTTATGTCTTTCTCACGCAGCCCAGACGTTTGGGGCACGTGCTGTCATGCTTGAATTCCAGAAAACCAAAAGCATTTGCTCAATTCTGTATCTCTACCGTCCTTGTCTCTTCATCTACAAACACCTCATTCCAGCAGCTCAATCATCATCATCCGCCTTGCAAATCTCTTCAAGGCGTGTCACACACTAAACTTGGGCAAAAAACATTCTGCAACATCCCCATTACGAAACTGTCTCAGCTCTGAATTTTATTTTCTTAATCAAAATTATAATCAATGCATTTAACTAAGCTACCACCAAACTGCCACTCACCATCCCTTGCTCCTTTCTCACAGCTTCACTTCTTGCATGCACCGATATTGCACAAAACTTTCACAATCACCAGCTCTGGATTTCGTGAAACCAAACACCTACGCTTACCAACGTCAAGTATTTTGACTCAACAAGCCTTATACACACTGCGGAATGATTGCACACACACCAACCTTTCATGTAACACTACCCATGTTTTCTTTTCAGCATGTTACCTGTCAGATCCTGCGAGCACAAAACTACTCATTCTTTACTGCAATGCCAGCACCCAACGCACTCTCATTTACTACAAGGCGGTGAGCAAATTCAAGTTTTGCCCTTTACAATGTCTCGATGAAATCCTACTACAGCCTTGCACGCGGACCTCTCAGCAGTGAAACTTGATCTCGCAACAAGATTATCATTACAAGGAAAAATACCTATTAGGTGGGCACCTACCGCGTCCCCAGACTAGGCTCTTTGGGTGTAATCCAGCAACGTGTGATCTCAGCTCCTGCATTCAAGTCCATTTAGTGCATGAGCCTACTAATCGAATATTCATAAATAAAGAAAAGGAATCTGAGCGTGTAATCATTGCAAATCAGGGGTTCAGCTTATACAAACATGCAATCAGCCCGCCGTTTCGCATAATCGCTTTCTGCAACATCTACCGTGCTCTCACCGTGCAAGAATCCAAGATGCCAGCCGTCATAAAATGCTGAGGAAGGAACTTGAAATACGTGATATTTTTTACACTACCCGTCCTGTCCTCATGCCCTACAAAGATGTGTATAATCGTCAAGATAACTTTTTGCATTCGACCGAACTGCCAATTTTCACTACCAAATATCTCCAACAGCCGTCATTTAAACTCCTGCTAGTTCAGTTGACAAAACTTGCTGAGGATGTACAATCTTCTTGTCGCGATTTGAGAATCAGTTCAACAAGACTAAAAACAGCATCAATCTGCATCTCAATACCAGATTTGCAAGGTCGAGTGAGCAACTTGTGCAAGAAACTTGTTACGTCCGCATCACAAAACTGCTAACAACAAGGTAACATCTTCCCATTGCAGTCTTCCATTCCAACGTGCAAACAGCAGCAGCAAGCAGGTTTATCACCATCACCACCATCAAAAGCATGTTCTCTTTTTCCACAGATGCTCAAATCCCAGCCCGGCGATGATAAATGGCGAAGTAGGACTCGCAAAAAAGCAGCCTTTACGCACATGAGTCAGCATTCAGTGCAAGCGAGCAGTATGACAAGATTTCGCGGTTTTAATAACCATCACGAGGATGAGTTTAAAACTGTGGTAATCACGTCAATTTTTTCCTTCCTGTAGTTTTAAAAACTACTTCATTCAACCAGAACCTCGAGGCGTGCCCACCGCATAGCTAAAAATTCAACAAAATTCCACGCCTTCATTTAACCCAGAGCCACCTGACAATTTGCCTCCTACATTACCATTTTGAGTAAGCCGCTCTTTGCCGTCAATCCACTTCAATGCGCGTGACACATTATGTGGCCACCTATTAAACCAAAGTGGGGAGATTACAACAAGAGTTACCATTCGGTAAGCCGCAGTCATGTCACGTCACGTACGGCGTTCTTTGGCTTTTTGGAAAACCCTTTCTCGTGTTTAACACATTAAATGCAATTTTCGAGAACAATGCCTGCTTTTCTAGTGCATGGCAAAAAATCCAACTTAAGTGTGTACTAATTACGGCAAACATCCTGGATTCGCAGACTTGGTCGCTAAGTATTGCTAAATGGGACGACGATAAGAATCAGCATCCAGTATCGTCCTTCTACATGCCCCAGGCCGTTGTATAACAGAACAGGATCATCTGTCGTAAACTGACATGTTTAAAGTCGGTGTATTTCTCAAGAACACGTGAGAGTTTCACCTTCAGCAATGGCAGCATTCTACTTTCTCGACCACACAGCCGTCACGTGGCACGAGCCAACCACCGGATTTCCATGAGAAAACATTCGCAACTTGCATATGTACTTTGCAACAGGATATTTGCATTGCATGCACACCCTGCTCCCTCGCACCGGCACATGAAGTAAATATTTCGCTGGAATTGGGAAATTGCAGAATTTCAAACATCCGGTTCGCTATTATTGCTACATAAGTATCCGTCCTTTGGTACCATGCAACAGTTAGCCAAGAGCTAACGCTCGCACACAACTCGACCTGCGAAACCAGGCCTTGCTTTGCCCTGCATCCGCCGTTTGCATAAGTTATCATGGTCGTATATCAATCTGAAATCTTTCCATTCGCCAATCAGCTTTTCAACAACAACAAACTATTTCTTAACTTTCCAGTTTCGTACACAGGACGTCAACTTTATCGCCATCGATTGCAGCAAATGTGTTACGGCCAGTTTGCTGCAAAAGAACACGGGAGTGCAAGTGATTGTGATCGGACTGGTTTGCACCAGATATTAAATTTTGGCAGCTTCCTTCAAAAAATGGCCAAATTGAATATCAACAACCAGTTTTTCATCCCAGACTCATCGAACTATTATTCCTCAGCTGCAAATCCGGTCTGACTCAAACTCGACTAAAGCTGAAATCGAGGCTCATTCCCACCGTAGTTACTGTACCGTGCAGAGGAAGGAGCTCAAACGGGAATCGCTACTTAGTATCTGGTACATATGACTTATAGCTCAACATCCTTCAATTCAGTCGATGCAATTTAAATACCATGACCGACTGAGAAGCATCTTTGTCCCAAAGAATACAGCAATCAAACCCGAGTGAGGAAAACGCCCCAAAATTCACCTTCCCAGCAATAAAACATCTTTGAAGCCTTATCAAAAAATCCTTTAAGGCCGTCACCAGGGATATTATACTGAACGACGACCAACTTCCATAGGTTAGCACGTAACAAATAACAGCCCATTCCGACACATCTGTCTTCCTCCTGTCATACAGCAGTGACTAGAGGCAGCAAGGAAATTTGATAACGACGGCTTCAGTTCAACTGCCACGTGATACACACTACAATACGTGCATGCTCTTCTGTCTTCTATTCTATACAACTACTGCCACACCAATTCGCATTTTAGATAAGATGAAAGAGAGCAGGGACGGGAACAAAAGACATGATGGGAGCCGTAGCAGTATAACTTTTTTGTTTTGCGCAACTTGCCATGAGATTTAGTTACGATCAAAGGAGAAGAACGACAGCTTCAAAAGAAATTCACAAACCCTTCTCGCAATATATCCAGGGTAAAATGGTAAAATAAGATACGCTGAATTCTCAACGAGCATCCATGGCAAAAGCATATCATTTAGATCACAGGGGATGGACGTGGTGAAAAAGTCGCTTGTCCAAGTAGCACGAGCCTGCCTTCCAAGTCAAAAACAGGAGTGACATGGAACACACTCCTTTGCTCACCGTCCTATAGCATTGTGTCTCTCTTATGTGATATTTTTACCAAGTTCACCACCATTTCCCCCTCCTCATCTCCTCTCTTTTGACTCCTCTCTTTGTCTTTCACGATACTAAATACACAGATAAATAATGCAGAGTCGATTTCAAGCCCATCCATTCCTTCAGAACTTTTTCAAGCTTGCTCAATTCCTTCACTCGGACCTATTTTTCAGCGTGGGAGTACGAGTCTCTCAAGCTGCCTCGGATCTTAAGAACAGCTGTGAGTCTCTACCCGTTACCGGGTAATATGTACGCTTTCCCTTCTTCTTCTCCTCCATCTCTCCCTTCAACTCCTTCAGATCAGGTACACGCTCCAAACGTCCACACAGGTACCCCTTGTACCACAAGACGACATGCATGTACATTACACACTTCATTCACACAAAGATGCCGTCCGAACTCACAGAAGCTACAATGTAGTACATGGGGATCTGCACTCCAAAACTCGGGTAATAGGCAAGGAACAGAAGAGCCACCATGGGGAAAAAAACAACGTGCGGGCATAACGAGCCGAGAAATGCAAAAGCATGGATGGAAGGAGCAGCAGCATCTTTTTCAAGTATAATATAAGTCAACTACCGCATACCTTCCGAAACACATGCCAGTCAAGGGGAATGCCAACGAGATAGAAGCGGGGATAATGCGGAAAATTCTTTTCTTCCTTCACCAGTCACCAGATGCGTTCAACGATCATACTCATCGTTTCAACATCATCATCTTCCACTACCAAAGTAACTAACCGCGAACATCATTAGGATTAGCTTGTCTTGAAGAAATCCTTCCCTATATTGAGCTTGCCACTAAGTTTCTGTCTCCCGAGCATATTCCCCGTCTATACACTTTCCCATTTTGTTCTAATCTCCCAAGAGCCGGATGGACACCGGCTTGACTTTCACACTTACAAAAACTCTTATTAAGACAACGTGCCTAATTGCACCAGGCTTCCGTGGGCAGCACTGCATGATGTAAACTTCCTATTTGGAGGTGGAGAGCAGTTCCACAAACGCCCAGCCCACGTTAATGACAGCACGATAATAATAATTTTGTGGAGTAATAAAAGAGACATTAAATACTCCGTTCCCGGAATTCATACAAGATCAATAAGCTCAAGTTTCTGCAAGACGTCTGTGAGAAGCCGATTCCTTCAGTTCTCATGAGGTTTCACCCTGAAAAATAAACGAGACATCGCGACCCTGTCAGCCAACTCTGGCTCAAACTCGAGCGAAACTTTCGCTTCTCCCATCAAGAACCAAGTTTAACAGATCAGAAGCAAAGTCATGCCTCGTGCGACCAAAGCAGAGGAAAGTTTCACAAGTCGAGCAGATGCATGGCTGACGGCATTACTAATGGATAGACGGAATTCAGTCACTTCTATACGTCATGCTAGCTAGTCTGGAATGAATATTCGGATTGATGTGAATCAAATTGGAAATTAGATGCCCACCTACTCGAGCTCCTTCTCCACACCGCTTTTGAAACACCGAGAAGCGAGAAAATCTCATATGCAATCCGTCACTCCATCACTCCATCTCAAGGATATTAAGTTTATTTCCCGAACTTGTGGCTTGAAATAGTATCGAAAACAACCCCATTATCGAACTTCTCACAGTACTCACAACATTTTCAATTATTATATAACCTGAGCACATTTCCATGTAAATCACATCCTAGAAAATCAGCGTCTCGTCCCTGAGCATGTATGCAGTGGCAATTATACACGAGCAAATTAGCGTTTGTAAATCCAAACAACTTGCAAAGGCCATGTTCACTTCCAAATGCACAGGAAGCAAGCCCACAACTCGGATCTATGTTTAGCTCCAGTTCAAAACTGTCCATAAATCCTTCTAGAATCGGCATGCCTATCACTAAATTACGCACGGAATAACAGCATTTACAAAAGAAACAACATCGCATTAATCTTGCTCCGGAGACAAGATTACGAATGAAGTAGGAGAGAAAGCCGTAAAAATTTTTAGACAAAGGCAAGCCACCATGCCATACTCGAAATTTGTTGGCCCGTTCCTGTAACAAGCTTATCTGTAACGTTCGAGTAAATAAATTGCAATAACCCTTAATCAACTGAAGGTAGTGGGCCTTTCGCACGGGTCTTTGATGTCTTCACATCCAATCTTTTAAGAACCAACTTTGTAAAGACAGCATACCTTCCACGGCTACAGTATTTGGCGAAACTTGTATGGAATTTACAGAGGCCTGCAACTTCCCCGTAAGTGCAAGTCTGTGAACTGAATTCAGTCATCCTTTAGCACACCGCAGCTCCTCAAAATTGCAGGTGATGAAAGTATCTCATGAAAATAATTCATTGACGAAAGACTACTTCTCCTTTCCTAGCATCCTGCCCTACCGACGTCAGCGTCATTGAATCCGACTAGTAGTTCAGGCTGAAAATCCTTTAAGCCGAACAGGAATGAAATCAAAAGGAATCTCGATGAAGCAGCCCTGGGAACTTTGACATGTGAATTGAGGATGAGGGAGTCAGCAGTGCGAGTTTAATACGATTTATCTTTTTCTATTAGCGGCAGGTAAATAAGCGGGATGCACGCTCCTCAAAAGAAATTCGAGGAAATTTAATTATTCTCTTTAGCCTGAAAGCGAGTCACGATCATTCCAAAGGTAAATTTGAGATAATTTTGCAAGACGCTTTTTTCGTATTATTCCTTCTTTGAAATTGTAATGGGAGATAAACATCAGAAAAATGTGAAATTCACTACCAAGGAGGAAATTCAAATCCCCATAGTCTCCAGCAAGTACTCCTATTATAGCAATTCTGGAGAGCTCCAAGCACTGAATGCCTGGTATTTGAGTCAGGAATAGCCTCAAACAGAATCGTAAAAAATCGTAGAACTTTAAACAATGTTGACAGAGCCTGTTAAACAAGTCTCTCATGAGGCCCTCATACAAATGTTTTGACTTTGACTTAAACGATGCCTGGATGCTTGTGTTTGAAACGCCAAACGTGAGCTACGAGCAAAGTTCAAAGTACATATCATACCCACTCACTCCTGATTTCATTTAAAAGGTTGACAAGCGGACCGAATTCCTTGATGTAGGAGCTGGAACAGACTTTATGAATCTAGTAATGGTGTTGTTCAGCGTGATTACATACAGTAACAACATAAACTTCTTCTCTAACCACGATCAAGTAAATCTTCAATTATTAAATGATACTAGACCTCAAACACTAGAAGAGGTCCACTTTGCACATGACTTAGCGACCTATTTCACTGTCCTCTGTGCTGAACAAGAGAGAAACCAGGAGGAATCTCAAATCCCGGTGTCATTTGCCGAACATAAATTAAGAAGTAGGAGGCTGNGGAATCAGAAATCCCGGTGTCATTTGCCGAACATAAATTAAGAAGTAGGAGGCTGTGAGTTCTAATCGTGCCAAGTAAAAAATCCGCTATCAATCCCACCAGGAGATTTGAATCAGATCTGAGTATTACGGCTAACCCACTCAGGGTGAAACACAACGGGTTTTTTCATCAGCCACACAAATATTGCACTTGTTTCAAACGCTGAGCTGTTCCCATCTCTCCGCAGTCACCTCTTAAGAGGTGATGATGCAAATGCACCGAGTTTAAGGTCCGGAAAATATATTTATTCATGTTTTTAGTGCAAAGGGCGTGCAAGGCTGGGATTGCAAAAACCGCATGATCTCTTCCGTCCCACTATCACCGCAAAATGACTCTGAGTCAGTACCAGAGCAAATGCTGTGAGCAAGACCTTCGGCACCATCAGACTGCGCTTGCCGAATGGCATAATCCATGACAATGCAAATTTCCGAAAAATCTTTTCACACTCACCAGGCTTCACGCCAAGACGTTTATAATGCACCAGCGAATGCCAAAACCAGGATCGATTTGCAACACCTCCCTCATGTTTACTATCGAAATACATACGGAACTTTTACAGCAGCATCCCGCATGTGAAAAGTAGCGTGCTAAAAGCTACTAAGAGTGCCTGTTTTACGAGAAAGCGAAATTACCACTCACGCCTACGCTTCATTTTTGTCACAGCACAAAGAAATGACCGTGCGAAAAGCATTAAACATCTGATTCGTCGATTTGCAATTCTTTTTTTAAAATCCCGGCCTCCAAGAAACGCATCTTAAGATTTCTATCACGGCATCTCAAGGCTTTTCGCAGCCTCCAATCTCCTAGCACGACTCAACCATTAAACTCGTCGAGCACATGACTGCAAATCCTCGAGCTGCATGGCTTCAGCGAAAATATTTCCTTCACGGATTTTTCCCTTCTGAAATTCGCCTTTTCTGATGCAGTCCTTATTTAGCAGACGCTCTCATCGAAGTCCCTCGCAGAACCTCCAATTAATTCACATCCCTGTTCCTAAGAATGCCACCAGGTTTCAACTTTTCAGGAAACGCTATCACTTAAACCACTTGTAAGTATGTTGACATGACCTGTGCCAATCCGTTTTCAGATGCAAATCTACAAAATGCATGTCTTTTCTTTTGCCAACTTCAGAAAAACTGAGTTCACCTAGAGGAACAGCGAGATGAACCTGTCCATCATCTTTATCTCATGTCATCATACCTGTTTTCTTATCACGGTAACAATTCTATTCTCGCCTGTATATTTTTGATCCCATACTCATGCAAATCGATTGGGTCTCCTAAAAACAACGGTATCTGTACGCATAAATGGGGGAATCAGAAGAAAATTACGTTTTGATCACACAGATGCATATCGATAACTGCATGTGCATGCGACTCAGGACGTGACCAGATCGCTCGATTGCGGTAAGTAAGCCCACTTATCACAGCTCCAAGCTGAATAACTGGATTTTTAATTCAAGGAAAAGACAAACAGCGAATCCACATCCAATTTGCGATTCTGAACCAAAGAGAAGTCTGACTTCAACTTGGGAACACTTCCGCCCCACCAATATGTTTCACGGATCAAATGATACTGACAGGAGACAGGAACCCGACACTATATGCAAGAACAAAAAGCAGTCTCCAAGGACTAATTCAAATCAAAAGGCCAAAAGAGCCTTCAATCTGTTCAGATGATGAATGAAGTGACGATCTCAACAGCATCAACTTCCACATCCAAAGCCACATACACACGCCTTCATTCACACTCTAGCTAAATACCACGAGAATCAGCACTAGTTATAGAATTTAAAGCAAAAGTTGCAGTTTACAGGAACCTTATTTCAAAATGATTGCTCACCTTCAGCAGCTACGTCCACAAATATTCGAGGAAATTGCGTCTGATCACACAAGAAGATTCTTGGGATTTCTTTGAACTTGCAGTATTTTAAATGTTCTGCAATAGTTACAGTCGGTCAAGTTTTTAATTCCAATATAAGTCACGCAGCACGACACCGAAATTCTCGTAGCAGCTATGAAAGTACACAATATAACATGGAATAAGTTTAAGCAACGACGCCGACAACTCTGTAATTTTAAACCGTATTTAAAAGTTGTTGAAACTTGTACGTATATCTACCGATTCCTTAAAAGTAGGAGTGCAGCGGGTTACAAGCAACCTAATTAAGAAAACTGTTATAAAAATTACAATCTACTCGGGAAGGAGAGAGAGAAAAAACAATTAAACACAATTAAATTCTTATAGTCTTCAATACGACACTATCATCTGCTGATCCGTTCAATTGTCCGAGCGCGAAGTTGGACGAAAAATTGCACAAATTCAAACTTCCGCGCTACTTGCACCGCACATTCTTTAGCCTTTCACCACTACATGGTATTGCGGAAAGAAAAGAATTTTGACGTTTCTCCTCCGCTCTCGCACACACGTTAATTTCATCTTTACACCTGAACTAATTGCATTTTCACCGCCGTTAGCTCACTTGCCACCACTTTTTTCGCTTGTTTGGAAATTCCCAATACTTCTGCATCCTTTTTGGACTTTGAACTCATCCATGTCTCCAACCCGACTTTTGGACTTGAGAAGATGAAAGAAGTGGAAAAGTCTCACTATTTTGCTTAAGATTCAAAAGGGTCATTGCGGGTGAAGTAAAGGGCAGTCTCGGACATTTGTCACAGAATATGGCAAGGGAAATTTGCGACAAGACTGTGCGGACGGCAGAAAAACCGGGCTTTTCTCAAACGAAACGTGAAACAGGTGGCAAGAAAGGGTTGGCGAAATCCACCAAGTGGCAGTGGCTACGGGCAACGAGACTGACTTTGCAAAAGACGATTGCGAAACAGGTGTACTACAGAGAAAGAGTACTACCAACAGAGAGAAAGAAGAGCAGGCCCTAATCGCATTGTAAGTACCCTTGGGTTAGAATCAGGGCGAGAGCGGAGAGAGAGAGTAGCAATTTGAGGAATTCAATTGAACGGAAGAGCAAATAGCGTATAAAGGTATGACCGTGGAAAGGGAGACTTTGAGGCAAATCCAGGGCCAAAGTTCTATCATTCTATACTCTTCTATCAACAAGTTTTCTAAAACTCTCTTCGTTCGGGAGAACAGGCAATGACTACGTTACTTTTGTGGCGGAACAAATGATCAGGGGGTAAATTCAATTGGCGAATTCTAGCAAAATCCCTCAAGGTGTCACAAGGCAACTTTACTATACAACTGCATTGTAAGGGGCCGCATTAAACCCTACCATATAACTGTATCTTGGTGACTGAATCTTAAAATTTAAAACACAAATCGGAAACCATGCAGGATCTGATTTTACTCTACGAAAGCAAACTACTAAAAGTATTTTGCCTTTCAAGGAATTTCCAGGGTGAAAGGACTCAAGTCAAAAAGTGACGGCTACTGGACGAACAGGGCGCAAACAAAGTCATCAATCAAGCACAAACAGGAAACACGAACAGGGCTAGGTCAAGTTACAGTCTCTTACCTGTTGAGGAAATTAACGGCAGGTATGATTATTCAATTGGTTTTTTGCAGGGGTTGTGGAAGCAGGCGGGCGAGCTAGCGAGCGAGCGAATGAACGTACTCAGGAGCGAGTTTTTTAAAAAGGATATAGAGAATCAACGACAGGGTAATAACAATATGGCGGAAGAAATCGGAGCGATTGTTGTTGTTTGTGACTAATTAGTTGCTCGTTGCTGATTATTTTGCAGCAGAACTTGTGACTTGTTGTTTCCGACTCCGCTCTCTACGTGTCTTGGTTAACTACTTTAGCGTACGTGGAGTCAGAAATATGAGGGGATGGTGAGAGAGAAATAACTGGGAGCAACAATACAGAGATAGAGAAATGTATAGACAGAGAGACAGACAGAAGAGAAATTAGAGAGAGACACAAGCTCCTTTCTCCGACTAAAGCCAACTGAGGACTGAGTGGAGGCAGGTATTTTCTCCGCACTTTACACGGAGGAGATGAGATGCAGGCGAAATTCGCAACTGACAAACTCCGGCTCCCTGCTTAGAGTGAAAGAACTTGTGGAGATTTTCCAAATGCACAAATATATACAACCGACCGACTCTGTCTCCGTCCTTCCTACGGTAATTCCTTCTCGGTAAAAGGAGAGAGAGAGTATGCCAGAGGGGCGGTCTGACTCTTAAAGCTTCCTTATGGAGTGTTCCTCGACGGGGCTGACGAGGAGAAGAAGAAGAACGTGCAATGCAAAATCCACTCAAATACTGAACTCAGCCAGCCGGAGCAAGAGCTACAAGAAGCTAAGACTCGGCCGCGGGTAACGAGGAAAAAAGTCCGAGAGAGACCAGGAACCATGTAGTAGTAGTAGGCTTGGTGGAGGGTGGGAGAGAGAGAGAGAGAGAGAAATAAGCTACTAGAGAAGAAGCAAAAGCTCGGAAGAGAAACTTGCTAATGCTGCTGTAAGGTCTGTAGAAAGAGAATTTTCCCTTTGAACCACTAGATGTACTTTGTCGAGAGAAACTCGTCAAGCTTTTATAATGCATACAAAATTCATAAGAAAGGGGAAAACATGTGGAAATGTTTCTTCCCTCGGCTTCTCTCTCTATTTTCCCCCACCCTCTCGCTCCACCACCCTCCTCCATTTTATCCGGAAAAGTATACCGGGTAAGTAAGCTCCTGGTGCTCTGAGCTCTGGCTTTCTGTGAAAAAGAATAGGAAACTGCTCGTATTAAAACAACAGTACAAAGCTCAGAGTCAGTTGCAAACTGTGCTAATAACCACACGAAGGTACCGTTAGTCTACTCTCTCACAGTACAGTGTCTGTAGAGTTTCTCATCTTCTTATTCTTCTTCTTCTTTATTTGTCTTTCCTTGATCCTTTTTTCCATCCAGCATCAGCTTCCTACTTTTCCCTCATTGTCGGACACCTCTACGGCATTACAGTTCCATGGACAGCAATCCAACCAGTGTACAAAACAAGGAAGATGAGCACAAGAGAGAGAGAAAGACTGCTAAGAAGATTTTCTCTCACTTTCCATCTTGCATGGAGATGCAGATGTATGAATTCAGACTGTTGGTAGGTACTTGGATTGGCGAGGGTGGAAGTACATGGTGGTGGTGGTGCTCCGACTCTGCCGATCTTCCTCCTTAATCCCGGTTGATCTTTCACGCAAAAATGCTCCCATGCATCAGCAGCTTCGGACAGACACATTCTTTATGCTGCCTAACTGACTGGCTGAGCAGACACTTGCCTCTGTGCAAAGAATCTCATCGGATCGGATGCTGGCATGACTGTCGGGTCATGCAACCGCGGAGTGTGAAATATACTGACAAATTTCCTCCAACGCCACCACGACGAGAAAGTCGGCCATTCATGCCGCAGTAGCGACTGGAAAATAATTATTCCATCTCCCATTTCCGGCCATTGAGTCCATCTTTTTTACAGGCCTGGGGCCAAACCGCAAGGGAGCGAAAGCACTGGAACTGGAGGTAACTTCAGCTGTATTTAAATTTCATGCTTGGTTTGCTGTGCTGGCTAATGTCGAGTGTTTTTTCCTACCGATTGGATTACAAGTACCGGGTAAGAAGAGAAGGCTACGGTACATTGGGCTACTATTGATTCAAAGGATTGCTACACCTGCCTGAGTTTCAAGTGGGCATTGCCCTGACGTACATGTGTTTTCAATTCCATTAATTACCAGCACAAGCAGTCAATTAGATGATTAGAGGAAACCAGGCCCATGTATGGCCCCATGACTGTGTTTCAGCCACTCTCATTCCTCTGTGTTTCACTCCTGTTTACATAAAGTTATATACGAAGACTAGTCATTAAACAGGAATTATTCCATACGCTCCTCCTCATTGAGCAGGAACAAAAGGGACCGACTGACGAACACCTATTAACAAACTACTTCACCTGTAAATAAACCAGCAAGTCATGCGGAACATTTCCTCCTTCAGTCCTTTCAATACAGTGTAATCATGGAGGCAATCAATGGAATACATCATTCTTTTTTAAAAATTTTGAAATATTTCTTCTCCGATTATTTTTATAGAAATTAAACCGTAGGTAGTCATCCCCACGTAGAAACGAGCCTTCTCTACCGAGCAAATGTCGACTTAGAATCATTTTGCATGGCATTAATTACTGCAAGTCAGAAAATCTTGAATCAAACTCCACCGACCCTGGTATACATAAGGTTCAATCCACTGGTTTCAAGAAAAGTAGCTATGTTACATATGCTTATACTCTGGGATTTTAAACTTTCATACGGTTTTATTTATGCATTTAATCTGTTCAACTCAGGACGATTCTTCCCCTACTTTCCCTACGTACTGAGTGGATGCACAGGATCAGAGCCCATGCTTTCTCCTCCCGTGCCTTTCACAATCGGATTTATGGGCTTGGAGAATCCATCTCTTATGCTCAAATGCTCAAAAGCAACCTGTGCCTCACTTGTAGATTGAGGGTAGGGACTGAATTACGCTTACTTCGCCAATTTCAACGTGCTACTTCAAGTGGTTATTTATGCCCCAATCAAAATTGCGACCGAATCATACCGTGGCTTTTATTCAAGCGCTAATTAATGCCACTGTATACGCAGAGGTGTAGCACACAAAGCGACTTTCTCCACGCTCCAATCTGTGAACGTTTTGAAAACGTAAATTACCACTACGTAGCACAAATAAGGAAGCTACGTACAAATCGTATGTTTCTGTCAGAGAGAGAGCCTCTGGTGTATATTAGTAAACCGATGAGAGTGAACACCGCTTTGGTTTCCTTCTTGCTGACGTTGACTTTGAATTGTTACAGTTGAAATATATGCTTGTACCAAGGCGAGGGCAATGGAGTTTGTGTTTGAATCAAACTCCGAGGCCTTTGAGTCACATACAGAGGGAGTTGAAGTTCCGAACCGCGAGCTCATGATAATTGAGTCTGTAAATCGTCGTAAGTACGTGCGTTTGATTTATGAAAAAGTAATGATTCGCCAATTTATTCACTGACTATGGTGCTCCTCTTGTCCTTGCTAAAATGGAGCTGTGATTAACCGCCGTATGCACACGGCCTTATCTACATCATCATCGAGCTCATGTATTCAATCCCTGTGCCTGTTTCCCGCCCTGCCTACCTGTGCGATTTCCTTGCTAATTAAAGCTTGGAGCATACGTCTTCGAACGGGGTTGTGGGCGCCAGGAGCTTCGTACCTTTGTATACGTTGTGGAGAACATATGCATGGTTTCAATATTTTGTTATTTTCTCCCCTTTCCCTGATAATTTCCTTGGCTGACTGGAATCATTGCTTCAATTGAATGCAAGGAGCATACCAGCTCTACAACTCCGAGTGGAATGGAAAATGAGGCTGGAAAATGGAAGAAAGTCGGTGGAGAGAATCGGGATGGTTCTACACTCCGTGATTTTATACCAGTTCGGTGGGACGACCGAGGATCGAGCAAGTAATTGGAAAATTGGAATTGATTTCCTCCGCTTTCACAAATTAATATGCTGGCGCCAGGAAGTTGTGATTTGACCAGCTGTTTTGGCATCTGAGCATGCATGGATTTGGAACTGGTGTAAGAGATTCCAGTCTAATTTTATGCCAGGTTTCCCTTTTCCCTTCGAAATGGCATGACAGGCAAGAACTTGTTCTTACAGCTACTTTCACTGAATAATAATGCGGCACCAGGTCCGACTGTGGAAGTCGGCAAAGCGCAAAGAGCAACAGTTGCGGTCGGCAAATAATCAACCCTTGTTTTGCACAATGTCTATCGGGGTGTTCCTCCCTCTTTGTGGTTGTGAAAGTTGGGGATTCCGTGCGAAAATCCCCAACTTTCTGCAAACACCGGCCAAGCAATCAGTTTATGCCATCGGTCATCAGATATCTCCTGCCGTCAGTCCGTCATGAGTGGACCCCCTCGCCTTGACGAAACTGACGAATTTCTAGTCCCGCCCACTTATTGCAGAGGTGATTAAAATTGTTGGAGCCGTGGCTACAGAACTACAGACAACTCGTCTAGTCTATGATCCGGGGTTACAGGTACCGACTCTGGTCTTAAAGCCTTAAACAGTTTTATGTTCCAAGCTGTTCATTTTTAACCCATGTCACAGGACTGGGGAAAGGCCTGCATATACCCGGTCGGATTTGGGAGCTTCCGTGTCAACCGAGTTGATTGCCGTCATTCAGCGAGACGTTCCTTTGTTTAGCGCGACGGTTTTAAAAGGACTGTCAATTACTATTAAGCTGGACAATTCCTGCTCGAAAAAGCAGTCACCTTCGCTCCGAATCAGCCGATACGTTTCCATTGGCTTTAGAATCAGACACGATGCAGATAACAGACCCACATCACATCGTACATCGTGGCACCATGGCTTTTGCAAGCTTACTTACTCAGAGACGGATAGTCAAGCGGAAGAGGAAATTTTCAGCAGATAGCAGTGCCACTGTACACGAACTTGTTAGTTGTTAGATGTAACTATGAAGCGGGTTAATTGAATTATTTACTACTGAAGCGTTGAACAAGGCTTGAATCTCACATGGATGCGACGTGATGTGACAGCTTGTCAGACTCGAACTACGCCTTAATGGATGGATATGGTTTGCATGTGAGAGAGCGAGTAGATATTTTTTCACCTCTTTCCCTCACTTCAGTCTTCAGTTTGACTAAACCAGTATTGAATCCAATGGAGCTCTGAACCCAGTTACAGCACAGTACACAATTTTAGAACAAAACACTGGTTTAATCAACGCATTTCACAGCCTGAAGCAAAGAGCAAGTCTCACTTACGAAAACCCAGAGACTCCCGAGAATGACATCACCGAATCGGGCTACTGTTTTTCAGATGGCTGAAAAAAAGGCGACCGGAGCGTAATCAAATATTTGCAAAGCAGAAGCCACAAACAAATACTTGACAGACATAGAATTAAACGGCTGTTGTGAGACTAATTTCCTTTTGTCTGTACTTCTTCGGGCTTATTTTCCAATGAATGGGTGGAATGAGTCGCTGTGCTTTTTCATTTCACGGTGAAAAAGAAGAAGAGTTACAGCGTATTAGGTACATACCCTTTGCTTTTTAGCTTCGAAGCTGTCATCATACCGGCTCAGAGATACGACAGGAGGTAATGTAAGGTACATAAGTGCGATATGTATCTTTGAAGAGACTCCTTTCACAATGCGAAAGTAGCCACGTGTACCAAGTGACAAGAGAAAGAACGTGTGAAGCCACATTAGTTCCCTCAACCCGTCATCAGAAACCGTTTAGGCATTGAGCTGTCTGCCTGTCTCTGTACGTTCTTGAAATGTTCATAAACGATTTGTTCATAAATATAGCTATGGAAATAATTCGTCCGAGTCCAGAGTCAGGGCTGGTAGCCATGGAGCTGTTTTGAATTCCTGCTTGCATGTATGTACATGAACTCCTACAAAAGGAGCCTAGAAGTCCTGCCTGTGTTATGAAATTCCATTTCGTAGCTCCAGAGCCTTGTTTCAGAACCCGTTGTTTCATCTGCCTCACCTTTGATTCTTTGATGTTTTGTACTTTCGTGTGCCATGTTGCGGAGGGAAAATAGTTACCTCAAATAGGATTTTAATTCATGCTCTAATTGACACGATGACTGCTTCGCTACACACTCCTCTCCACCTAGGTTACACTACCGGATTGCATTGCTTGCATCGAACCAGCAGCTGCGGTGGGGGATAAAAGACCGATTTGCATTCATTAAGTTCCTCATGGCGAATACAAAGCGTGGGCCAAATCAACAGTTTTCTTGTCCGTAACCTCCAGCTGTGTCCCGTTACTTACGGCAATGGTTATACCCGGTGGCCATTGCCGATCATGGTGCAATTCGACCGTGCTCTTTCCGCGTCCAGGGTGAGAATAAGCGACGGTAACAATAACTTTGGGCAATATCCATTGGAAACTGGGCGATTAGACGTTATGAGGGAAATCATGGCTTTGAGGCTCCAAGTTCCGTGTTTTTCCTCTCAGGATCTTGAATCTTCTTGCTTCGGAGGAATCTCCAGATTCTCAGAAGGATAGAAAGATTGGATGACAGCCATCGCTCAGCTAAGTTCACCTTCTGGAAGATTCGCCTAGTCATGGAGGCCACATCCCCTTGGATCATGTGATACAAGGTATGTTAGAATCCACGAGCTGTTTATCCAGAACCTGCACGAGGCTGCTTGTCGGTTTTTCTCAATTATTTTCATGGGATAAATAAACAGGAGGACCAGGAGGAGTAAAATGATAATGTACTAGAGCTCGGGGCTACATTCCAAAGACTGTGGAATCTGGAAAGGAGATGAAACCTGAATATTGTAAACGGATCTGCGTGCCTCTCCCTCCCGCTTTTACTTTCAGGATGCTGAGGGCAAAATGAAGACGCAGTCTTGTTCTTGAACCATTGGAGTTTACAGGCCTTTTAACTACTGTGGTTGAGATGAAATCTAAAGAAAAGGTGCTTGTGTGTGCAAATTCTATGGAAGAAAGTACAAGCGTAGTATGGTGTTTCTGGCGCCGCAAGTTGCGAAACTCCGGAGGAGCAACGAAACCGGAGGAAAATAATGAACCGAAGAGTTAGAAAAGGAAACCAACGGATTTGCAACATCCAACGTTTACTTTGATTTAATGTGACATGAAATCTACAAACAATCCTGGGGCAAATCCTCCTGGAATTTAAATCCTAATCCTGGTGAATTTTGTTCCCAAAACCGCCACATTGCAACGTCCTATTACCAGCTTACATGCCGCTAGTTGCTTACCACTGGTGTTCCTCTATCTTCCGTAACCCAGGTTACACGCTATTGGTTCCCGGACTAGGTTTCTAATGTCTTCGGCCATTTGCCTGTTAACTACACTCTTCTTGAGAACAGTTAAGCCCCTGTAAAAGGCACGGCTTTATGTACATACGGTGACTTGATACATGAAAATGGTTTGGCCCACACGTTTTACCTGCCTGAAGTATGGAAATGGGAGCCAGGATCTTTAAAACTTTTGACTTTTCTCACAACCTGCTAACGTATCAGGTTTCCACTCGTTACCTGAAAAATAAACCGACGAAAGTTTTAATGACTTCCGTAAGTGAACAAAGACCCGTTGTCACGACAACTAATGTATAGCAAGAGAAGGTGTAGCACTTTGAAATACCGGTTTCCATGGTTACCGTCCTCCTGTCCTACGTCATATGATGAATCCAGAGACCACTGAGAACACGTCTTACGTGTCTCCTGACACAGGTCGTACCGAGACCATGTTTCTTAAATCCAATCCTTTACTCCATTTTATTTTACATTTCGGCCTACTTCTAGCCACATGTTACACAAGGTCGGATGAAACTTTTCGACAATCAATCAGCCTGGGTGTTTGTACAATTGTACCAAAACGTATTCGAGTATTTTTTCTCCATTGAGGCACCAGGACAGAAGAAAATTGCTCATTCGAACTATGTTTTGCTCCATTGAAGGCTTGCAAACATGGACAAAAAGGACTTACATCATTGTCCCTGTCTCATGGGCGTAAACAAACACTAGTGGTGAATGACGACTCGTTTCTTGCAGCATAGCTTTAAGAAGAGAACCATGAGCCATCAGCACATTAGTGCATGAAAAGAAAACATGAGAACGAACACCACGTCTTCCTCTATATGTTCAACATAGGCCATCATCTCGCTCAAGCATGTGTAATGCTGTCATGTTGGACTTTTTTCTTTGGAGTCAGTCACTACTAGCTGAGGAGAGCCGTACACCACAATCGATTATCTTTATAAAGGCTTAAGGAAAATAGCATTGAGGATCTGAAGGACACCGGCCAAGGAGTGAACGTAGAACAACATTGTGGGGACGACATAACACATGTAAGATTCAGGCTGAACGACCAGAGAGCAATGCATCAGCTTTTCATTTCATGTGTGCATCTCCATGCTTGTAGATGAAGCGGAAAATTCACTGGGGCAGCAGACCAGCTTATTACATAACTGGAACTACACGTGAGACAGAGGAGAAGGTCCGTTCTTCAGTTCAAACTCTGGTAGTTTCAGTCACATACCTGCTGATGACGGACGTAATCAAAGGAGATAATTTTATTTCCCTACCCTTTCCACCTCCCTTACCTTCTTTGTGGTTGTTGCGTGACGGTGAAATTACGGAACATTTGTTTCAAAACTTTAGGTTCAGATAGTCGTGACAGACTCGCCGCTCATCACAAATTGCATTCCTTCGGAGTGGAAACTCCTGTAGAGCAATTGCTTTGGCTAATGTCAGCCATCAGCCATTAGTTTTTAGACGCAAGCTAGTCAACTTGATCAGGACTTGTGTCCACGTGTATTGTTCCTGACGGTAGTGACGAGGACATTCGGTGCTTGAAGTGAAACCTTAGAAAAGTTGGTGCAAGACTTGTGATTCAACTGCGTCGTTGATGGTAAGACGACTGCGTTCTGGAATCAGAAGCAGTGGTAATGTTGTATAAGCTGTAAAATACGAAGGGAAGACACGGAATCTACAACGTTAATCTTCTTGGTTGTTACACCATTCAACCGTTCAACGCCTGGAAGTGCATGCCCAAACAGGTAAGTAAGGATGTGCACCAGGAGTGTAGAAAGCGTGAACTTGAGCAATGTCGGAGAAAGACGGATGAGACAATGTATAGAAAAACTTTTTGCACGCTACTACTCACCCACGCAACTCATCATTCCAAATAAGGCTCAATTCGCATGGGTAATTCAATTCAGACAAAACTTCCGCCCGGTGCAACTTTTCTCTCGGCCCTGGGTTCGAGCTGAGGGTCTGGAGAGGAGCATGTCAGTATGTGATTATTCCAGGGGCAGGTACACGTAACAGAATCCCAAGCTTTAATACCTAATGAGTAGCGTTTTTTCACCTTGCTGTGGCAGTCGATTGCCGCGAACAATTGAAAAGCTATTTTTTACCGGTGATTCACATGACAACGGTGGCCCAACTTCATGAAAGCTCTGAAGAATTGAATTTTCAAATGTAAACAATAACTTTTCAAGTTGCAATTGTAGGTCGATATTGAACATTGTCTAGCTGTTGTCGTGCTTGTGCTTGAATCGTGACAGTTTTTGTAAACAAAGATGATGGTTTCGACTGCCGGAAACATAATTTACATCCCATTGTTTTTCTTCGCATATAGTAACCACGAACATTTTTATGGCAATTATTGAACATTGGTTATGGCTACTTGGAATGGAAAATCCGAGCAATTCGCGTGTTGAAGCTGTTACACTTGCCAACATGCTGTTCCTGCAAATATTTTTAGCCGTGAAGTTTTGCTGAATTGATTGTATTTTTATGTACTGTTGAATCTTCATTCGTGAGAAATGACATTGTCCAAGTCAATGACAATGAGCTCGTGTTTCATCGTCTCTCGGAGAGGCGTGAAAAATAACCGATAGACAATGAACTCTCAAGCTCTCCTGTGTATTTGCCATTGTTCTCACTCCTGCATCTTTCCTCCTTCCTAAGATCAATTGCATGGGTGATAAACCAGCGTGTTAAACATATCAGTTTGTTGATTGCGCAGTAGCATGCAATGGAATGCATGCAATGAGCAAGAATTGCTCTCCTCTTTCCACAATCAGGTTGAGCATGCAACAAGCTCATCTGCCCTTCTGTTTTGCCAATTGTATCAGCTTTGATCTTCGAGCATTCGAACTATCTGAATCACTTGCATTGCATAAGTGCAAAACTGTCAATTCCCAGGAAGGTAAATGAGTCGCTTTTGTGATTCAAACTGTGCCAGTAAATAGGATTCGCACGTATACAGAATCAATAAATAACTTGGAAGCAAGGTGTCATCGCTTCAAAGTTCAAACTTGTGCTCTACACGGCTAAGCTCATTAAATTGGGATTTTATTTGTTTGAGCGGGAAACTGGTAGCAGAAATTCAGGTGATAGGGAATTTCGGTATGAATTTCTGTTTAATTCCCTGCCCCCGTCCTGGGTCTAGTGAAAGCATTAAGGATGAAATAGGAAGCTGGAGAAAGGAGCAAGGGAAAGGAGGAGGACTCTCAGACTCGCGTCTAAGATACAGGCTAAAGACCCGATGCTTCCGATCCGATAAACCGGGATGATGGTGCATCTAAATTGTGTTGTAATTGAGTATGGGGCAAATCCTTTGATCGGAGATTTTCAGTAAAAGTTTAAAGGCCTGTGCCTAAGCTGGCTGAAGTTGGGCTTGCTTGAAATAGAATAGCTGGTGTTGCAACTATTGCTGTGTTGACACAAAGCCTATTCTGGGGTATTATCTCACACAGGAGGAGACAAAGTGGAGGGATTGTAACGAATTTACTTTGTTGACAGATCTTTCAAGCGGTCGGCTTTGTGCGTACTCGTTTACTCACCGTACTGAACTGGAGGCTCTGGTCTGCCGGATTTATCCGCAGTGTCCGCCGGTAATTTCCTTGGTCATCTGGTAACAGCTGCGCCTTAACGACCTGATATTGATCTCCACTGCTGTATTCGATGCTACGACCCTCCTCTTGAGACATTGGGACTTGAGGACCGCGAGAATTAAATTCTGCTGACTAATCCTTGGAAAGCAATGGACGGAACCCCGGTCGTTACTCAGCCTTGGCTGTTTGTCCAGTGGTGAAAGTGAAATTCAAGTCGTGTACTTCAAATCTATGCGTGGAACCCACGCACTGTGACCCTGTCACCCCCGCACTGCTTCAAATAGAAAGGTGGTGAAAGCATTGCGACATTAAAGTGTTTACCGAGCCCACGCACCTCTCATTGGACAAGGTCAACGCTGGCTGCATTTCTCTTCATGATTTCTCATCCTTGGGTGAAGGAGAGGGTTAGTAAAGGTTACAAAAATAGTTTTGTAACTCTGTGGTGAAAGCAGTGAAAGTTTGTTCCCAGTGCTCGTTAGCGGCTCGCGCACCGTCGCATACAAAACTTTACACCGGAACAGACATGAAAGAAACCGAGGGTCAAGTAGATCAAGGGGTTGCCATGGACAGTTTCTCTGACTACGAGGAGATTTTTAGCCCGGAGGAGCTTCAAGAGCTGGAAAAACAATTTCGGCCCCGGCTTCAAGGTAAGCGACAAATTACAAAAAGGAAGCTGGTAAATCTGCTCTGA